>JAQZBX010001085.1:0-47972 GCA_029593785.1 Cabassous unicinctus | reverse complement strand
CATCCTTGCCAGATGTCCCTGATTCACTGATGACTAGGCAAAGAAATATTTCATTATTTGTCCACTCCAAACTTCATTTTCCATATGTAAAAATGGGATAATATTAATTCTTACCTCATAAATTGTGAGAATTAAATCAGATCATCTATGTGACCAAGCAAATACTTGGTAAGGGCTAACTATTAAGATTAAAGCTAGACCTTTAATCACAAACTTTCAATCAATCTCCTTTTAAAATCCAATCTTCATTTTTGTTGATTCTAATAATAATCATATGTTGTTTCAATAAAATACATATGATTTGAATCAGTGATAAGGCATTTACAAAGAATACTGTAGACACATGGCCTTTGGGAGGAATGCAGAGACCAGCGCTTTTATTCATTCATATATCCACTTTCCCATCCATCAAACTGCCCCAGATTCCCATTCATTTACCCAATACATTTTAAGATTAGTAACTCTTGTCATGCCAAACAGACGATGGTGACTTTGAAATGTGTCAACGTGCCTAAGCCAAACTTCATTTACTAGAATTACTATTCCTGTATATTTTCCTTCAGTGTGAGACACAAGAGATTCTTGTGTGAGATATGAAGGGCAAAAGTAAAGCAGCAGTCATCTTGTAGCTCACACATGTTGTCTTTTATCTGTTGGTGCACTTCCTGGGTGTGAAGCAGATGCGGGACCTTCAATTGCTCCACTTTCCCCCAGAGCCACCTTTAGCATCTGTGCCTCCTGGACCAGGTATGTGTGTTTAGTTCTGGGATGAAGGTCCCTGGCTCCTCCAGGTTTCCCATATGATATAGATCAGAAGCAGCAAGAACTGAAATGCATTTCAGTCTATCCCCATGGACTCTGTCTTCTGCTTATGGTTGCCAGCTTGTTCTTGTTCTCCCCATTTTATATCCATTTTCCCTTCCTGATGGTATGCCTTACAGATTTCAACTTCCAGCATCACCCTTGAATTCAATAGTCTTACAGAAACTTCTTATCCAGCTCCCACAATTGCATATGGTCAAAGTCCTGCAGCAAATCCTTTCACATAAATACATATCTTAGAGTTTCTGCTTCTCTGATTGAACCTTGACAGATACACAAGCTTAATCTTGGGTTTTCCATCATTACTTTTACATCTTGAATCATATTCTTTTATGGGTGGAAAAAATACTAGAATTCATTCTAGATTAACCTATTTAAACATGTCATTCTCTTAATCAGAGAGAATGTATTTGTTGCTTGAAGTACTTTACTTAATTTGTTTTTATTCCATAGACACTATAACTTTTGTTGAATGAGAATTCCTTCTTTGCATTGGCTTTTAAGAAGTATATTCCAAATTTTCTTCACCTTTTGACTCACTTTGGACCTTGTTAATATTTAAAGACTTCATCTCATTTAGCAACCTTTAAATTAGATCTCCTCTGATTTCTTCATTTTCTTCAGCATCTTATATTATTTATCTCTATTTCCTACATTAAACTCATTTTTGGGGAAAACAAAGAAGTTTACAAAATAATAAATATGAGTGACAAAGGATGTCTTCAGTTTACTACTTGTTTCAGTAAGAGGACTCATGTAGATAAAATATTTTAATTAACTATTGAGGAAGAGGGAGAAATGTTTTAGTTTCTTATAACCACAGAATTATAAACTCTCAAAGGCAGAACGCAAACTAATAAAGTAAAATTAGTATTATATTATATTCAAGAATGTGTAGATGATTGACTAAACTGTGTGATGCTCAATCTTTTCTGTATTTTTTTTCATTCACCATTTTATCCATCTATACATTCATTCATATCTCACCTGAATTATGCAACAAACAGAATTAGACATCTAATACTAGTGAGAACAGTGTTTTATTGTGGAAATACAATTTTCCTGCACATAGAATAATGAGGAAAACAGATGAATGAGAAAATATAATACAAGATGTGTTAAACATTATGCTAGTGAGAAGTACAGAGAACAAGAGAGAGGTGGATTGTCCACCCAGGATGGGGTGAACTTAACCCAAGATATGGTGTCAAATATAAATCCAGAACTAAACTTGGAAGAAAGAATGTGAATGAGTAAGAAAGAATAGAAAGGATAGTCCAGGGAAGCATGTAGAGGGATAAAGATAGTATTGCATTTTGAGAACTGCCAATAGATATCAGCAGAGCTGAAGTTTAAATTATTTAGGTGGATGAAAGAGAAGGATTGGTGAAAATATAATGTGTTAAGCCAATGAATTTGGCTTTTGTCCTAAGGGCAAGTAGAGACCTAGAAGAATTTTTAAGTGGGAGAAAAATAATATCATATTTAAGTTTGATATCTCCACATGTCTACCTAACAATCATGTAGATTTTAATATGAGCCAAAAGGGAACTTTTTGTTTCCTCCCTGTCCTGGTTTGAGTCTTTTGTGGATCCCAGAAAATTATGCTTTTAAGCTAACCTGTCCCTGTGCATAAGTGGGGCTTTTTGATTAGATTAAGTTAAGAGATCCATTGATTGCATTTAAACTCAGTTAAGCGACCTTGATTAGATCACTTGATTAGATCACTTGTGATTGGACTACTCAGTGAGGCAGATTGCGTCTCTACCCTCTTACTAGAGACATATAAATGGAGACACAGAGAAAGACACACAGAAAAGGGAGCTTTGCCATTTTGACCTGGCCATGTGAGAGAGAGGACTCCAGATTTGACTACAGCTGCAGAAAGACAGAGAAGCCCCAAGAGATAGGCTCAAAAGATGAGCCCAGGAAGAGATGCCTGATAGCTCACAGCTGAGCTCCAGGAGGAAGTAGCTAGAGACCAGCACACCCACTATCTTGCCTCTCTAAATGGCAGGACTCCAGGATCTGCTAGCACCCAACTTTTGATGAGAAAGCATCTCCAAGGATGCATTGATTTGGACATTTTCACAGCCTCGGAACTGTTATATTTTCCCCTAATAAAATTCCCATTATAAAAGCCAACACATTTCTGGCATATTGCATTGGCAACCTTTTGGCAAACTAAGGCACTCCCCAAATTTGTTCTTCCCCCAAGCTTCCCCATCTCAATAATTGCCAACACCATCTATTGAGTTGCTCAAGCCAAAAATTTGGGCACCCTCCCTTGTCTTTCTTTCCCTTACCTTTCATATCCAATTCATCAGTTCATCTAGCTGACTGTAAATTTTAAACATTGCCAGAATCCATCCACCGTTCTCCACAACCACTCCTAGTAAACTAAACTCTTTTATTTCATTTTTCTCTCTATAATAAACTTCATAATTTAGTGCCCTTGCCCAGTCTTTTTCCACAAACATATTTTAATTATTTGTATAAGATCTATCACTTGCTGAGACTGTATTTCATTTTATTTGCTTACTTGTATCTGTTTCTTTGTTCTGGAATGTAGATTTCCTAACATTAAAACTGGTCTCGTTCACCATTTTTATACTAAAACACAGAACATTGCTTGGCAAATAAAATGCTCTATTATGTTGAATAAAGGGATGAAAACATAAGAATTCTGGAGACAGTCTAGAAATGGTTGAGAGAGGAGCAAGGCTAGAAACAAGGTGGTACAAAAGTGTTTTGCAGATGCTTCTTGTGCTTTCCACTCTGGTTTCAACTGCCACTCTACCTGGAAGTTCCAGGCCATATCTCAGCATGCCACCTCAAAAGCTTCACTTCCCTCAGCTTTTATGCCTCTGTGCATTTTTACTCATTAGTACAGAAGTACAGGAGAGTTGATGCTCCTGGGCCACATCAAATGATGGGACAAGGGAGAGAGGGGATTGTGATGGTTAGGCTAATGTGTCGACTCGGCCAGGTAATTGTGCCCAGTTGTTTGGTCCAGCAAGCACTGGGCTAATTGTAATACAAGGACATTCATGGACTTTAGTCACCAGTGAGTTTACTGCATAGATAGCTGATTACATCTGCATCAATCAAGGAGATTGCCATCAGCAATGAGTGACACTTTATCCAATCAGTTGAATGCCTTAAAAGGGGAAGTGATTTCAGCATTCAGAGAGTTTCCCAGCTTGTCTTTGGATAGCCAACATTTCCCGGAAACTCATCAAGGACGTTCACTGGACTTTCACCGGAGCCCCTGGCTTACAGCCTGCCTGCAGAACCTGGACTTGTGCTTCCCCACGGTCGCATGAGAGACCCTTGTAAAGCCTCATATTATTTACAGATATCTCCTGTTGATTCTGTTTCCCTAGAGAACCCTGACTAATACAGGGATAAACGGCCAGCTTCCCAAGCATCAGAGGAACAATTCTGAGGCGTATTCTACAGGGTTCTGCAGAGCTTTCCCAGATGCCTGTGCTCCGTCGCTTACAGCGGTAGTCAGCACAATACCGCACCTTTAATGGGCTTTCCTTTCTTCCCTGTGTCCCGCTTCCAGCTCCCTTACTCCTGTTCCCTTACTTCCCCCCATCAACTACATGAACCCACCTCTCTATGTCAGATTTTACTGTCAGAGGAAACTCAAACTAAAATGTGTCAGATTTTACTGTCAGAGGAAACTCAAACTAAAATAAATCTTGCCTGTTAATCCATATGAGCGGAGATTAAGATTTTCAAGCTATTTGAGTGGTAGAATTGACAATGTTTCAAGATTGTTTCAATGGGGCAATGAAGAGAAAATACAGGAGAGAGGATTTAAGGATGTCTTAGGTGTATGTTGATATAATCCATTTTGCTGAGAAATAAGAGGAAGGCATAGAATGATTAGTGAAATTTTCTGGTACAACTAATGAGTACAAAGTCCCGAAAGCAGTTAAATATACAAATAACACACTCAGAAAAAAAGTTTGGAAAACAAACTTTCTTGGAGTCAGCTTCAGCTTGTGCGGGAAATAGTTGAAGTAAAGGAGAAGAGGAAATCCCACAGGGGAAATGGGTAGAAAGAGAAAACTTAGAGGAAAACAAACAGATCTCTATGTTAATGACCTCTTCACATCCTCAAATTGAATAAATAGCCACACCTGATTAATTTCAATTGTTCAGTGGAACAGTGGTTTCTTGGTTATTGCTTGATGTTTTGCACATAATGTGTTCTATGTCCAAATGTTTGAAAAGTGTCAAGCATTCATCACTGAAGAAGAGGTGTGACACTCTAAGGTGCTAATGTGCTGCAGTGGATTAAATCATGTACCCACTACAAATTTAATCCACCTTCCTGTCAGTGTGACCCATTTGTAAATAGAACCATTTGAAGATGTTATTATTATTTAAGGTATGGCCAAATTTAACCAGGGTGCTCTTGGATCCATATTACTGGAGGCCTTGTAAGGAGAGGAAAGTCAGACACAGAGGAAGTCTGAGGAGGAGACGATGTAACAGGAGGCAGAGGTGCAACCCAAGGAACGACAAGGATTGTGGCAAGCCAACACCAGAAGGCTACAGACTTCAGCGAGAATGCATGTCTCTAGCCTCCCAAACCATGAGCCAATAAATTCCTGTTGCTAAAGCCAATCAGTGTGTGTTAATTGTCATAGCAGCTAGGGCAAACTAAGACACATGTGTTGAGAATTTTCAAGAGGGAGATATAATATTCCCATTATTTGATTTTTTCTCTTGAAGATTCACAACAAATAATCATTGGCAGATATTAGTTTATCTAACATTTACATTCTTCCTAGTTATAGGATCCAATGATTACAATATATAAATGTTGAAATAGTGTGTTTTCTGACCTTAAACATAAACAAATCCCCCCCAGATCTCAGAGATCCTATAAATTGCAGCAAATGTTAAAAGAAGCAGAAATCCATTTTATCAGACCAAATCATGGCATTAAAACAGGCAATGAAACATTCTTAGTGAAGATGAAAGCATTTGGGAAAATATACAGAGATTCAAAGATTTGGGAGATAAATTAAAAAATAAACTATCAGTTCCTGGATGTTCCTGCCAGATTACATAGTAAATATACTGTGGTAATCTTATTTGGGCATTCACAAGGAGGAGACTATCCAACCCTGCCTTTCCCAGCTGCAGGGAGATTCAGCTAGGCAGGTATCCAGGCTTGCAGACTCAGTCCTATCCAGTGCCTAGAACTATGTGGTCAACGAGGTCATACAGTAGTAACTGTAGTCCAGCAAGCAGTCTTCTAATGCCTAATGCTGCTGAGCTTGACCAAGCTGTGGTCTGGCTCACTCTTCCTGCCTCTGATTGCCTTCTCTGGTTGATTGTCCCATTCTCTGCTTGACAACTCCGTTATTATTCAGGTGAGAAGCATTGCCCTGAAGTCTACCCTGTTTGCTTGTGGCTCTAACAACCTGACAAACTCCTGCTCATCTTTGTTGGAGATAGACATTGAGCAGAAGTAGTATGTGAAATCTGTCCCTATTCCTTAGTTTCTGATTTGGTTAAAACCAATGGATTTTAGTGTAACCAAGACTCTGGCACTCCCCTGAATACAAATCTACCACCACCTTGAGCCACCTACCACTGTGCTCATCCACTGTAACAGTTACTCTAAAAAAAGCATAAAATGACGCTGATTGACCATGCTTTCAAGGACATTGTGGTGATGCTATTGTGGAGCAGGCAAAATAACTATATGTTCTTAGAACAGACACACTACTGAATGTTTGAATGTCCTATCTAAATTTTTACTAATTGAAACAGAGAGAAAAAGGAAAAGGGAAAGAGAATGAAATATGAGAACATGTTATCCAGAACCTGATACTGAGAGAGGGCGAACAGACCAAAGACACATGTTCATGCACTGATTCATTCAACAGATAATCACTGAAAACTACTCCATGCCAGACATTGTTCTATATACTGGAAAGATACTAATGAAAAGAGACATAAAAATTCCCTCCCTTCATGGACCATTCAGAGAGTACATTCATAGCACATCTGTGATTAAAGTAAATTCAGCTTATCTGGAAAGATCTAATTAAGGACAGCCCATTTGTTCAAGTACCAGATTTAAACTTGTTTACAAATAGTATGTTAAAAGGCTAAATAAGCCAAGGATAGTTTCTGTTTACGAACAAGAATTATGACCACATCATCAGTTTCTTCTATCTCTATTCCTATTTGGTCAGAATTGGATGAAGTTTTTGAAGTTGGGATTTTACAGAAAAAGCATGAACAATGGAATGTTTTGAAAAGAGTTATGTTTTCTAAATAATTAATGTGTTCACAAAGCATTATTAATTTTAGTATATATATATGTAACCAAAGATAACTTTTGTTTAACCACTGATCTTGGTCCACTAGAAATTGAAATAAAGTAAATTATCAGCTCAAGTGGGTATAAGCAAGATTTTAAGCCCTACCTTGGTGCCTGTGTCCATTTTTCTCTCCTTGAACTACAATTCAGTTTCTGGAGGGTGTTTTCATTCTTTGATAGTTTATCTCTATAAAAACTCTCAGAATCTCTTGTGGTTCAGGGGGAAAATCCACTCACCCATGTATCTGCTAATACTTACCTAATCTATCTGATATCTCTCATTGTTGACCACTGCCTCTATCATATAATTCTCATCTTATTTTACTTTAAAAACATTATTTCCCATTCTCCTTTTACTCATACTTCCTCTAATTCTATTTCTTTACCTAGAACCAAGTATTCAAATGTCTCTGCCACTGTGAATTCGTGGACCACTGACACAATAATGTTGTGCTCAATAGGGTTTGTAGCAACAATAATTTATTGATCTTATTTATAGGACCGCAGGTTAGCTGGGGAAGCTTGCTGCAGGCTGTGACTTGGCTGGACTTGGCTGGGTTTAACTAGGCTTCTCTCTAGGCTGTGGATTAGGTTTAAATATACTCCATATGCTTTCTCAGTCCCCTGGGAACTGGAACATATCTTTCTCATGGCAGATACCTGGGGAACACGATTCTGAACAGAAATAAAGGATGCCTATTAAGGCCTCAGCCTGCATCTTTACTCAGCCATCCACAACATTTTGGCCAAAGCAAGTCACATGGGCAAGTACAACATAGATAAGACAAGGAAATATACCTTGCATCCAGTGAGATGCACTACAAAACCACATTGCAAAGGGTGTAGGTGTATATGGGGTGGCCATTGAGAATTAGGAAGCCATGATCCAATTCACCAACACTCCCTCATTCTGGCTACTCATCCTGAATAACATAAAATAATTAAGAACTTCAAAAATCCGCCCACTCTCCCAGATTAAACACTTCAGAAACGCCTTTGACATATACAGCTCTGGAATTCCCTATATCCAGCCAATTACTATATTTTCTGTATTCTTTTTCAAAGTAGCTCTCACCTCTGTTTTTTTTGTTTTTTTTTTTCATTTTTGTTACCATTGCTTAAGTTTAGATTTCATTATATCTTTCATAGCCATTTATTATATCCTCTGAACTGAGTTTCCTGACTTCAGCCTCTTCCTACTCTTATCCACCATCTACAGAACAAGTAGAGTTCCAGAGTTCACTTTCCAAAATGCAATTCTTGTATATTATTCCTATTCTGAAAGATATTTAATTATTTCACATTTTCAGAAATTAAAATTACTTAGCATGAAATAGAGCCTTTTCATAGTCTTCTCTCCACTCATTTTTCAAGTTTCATTTCCTTTTATCACCCAGCATGAACTCACCCCAATCACAAGTAACTACTTGTCATTCCTGCAAAATTCTGTGCACTTTTACATGAATTTCTCCTTTAGGACTACTCATTCCTTCCCTCTCAAATCTCTGCCCATGTTTCTTTCTTTAAACCCTATCTAAAATCATACCTCCTGGATCCCTTAGCTTAGTGCTTCCTTCTATTCTACCATACAGCTCATTTATTTAGTATATTGTTTGCCACATTATTTGAATGTTTAGTATTAACCATTTTACATATCATACTTGTTTTAATTCTTGCTTTGACTCTTATGAGGTGTGCATTATTTTACAGATGAACAAGTCAGAGTTCCGGAAACCGTAAGTAACTTATCCAAGATCAACAAACTTATTAAGTGAAAGGGCAGTGTTCAAAATCAGGTGCATCAGAACCCATGGAATGCAGGTTACATTACAGAGCTTGATAATGTGGAATTGTATTGATCTGTCTATCTGTTTTTCCAGTGATGTGATTTAATCAAACCAGGGACCTGGTTTTATTTGTCTTTGCATTAGTACCACACAGTATTATTGTCCATACTTCTCTGTTAAACAAATAATAGTGGGGATAAATATAAACATTAAAGGGAAGCAAAGCAAAATATCTGATTGTCTATTGACATATCTGAGAGCATGGTTATAAACAAAGGGGAACTATAAAGAAAAGACTTGGATGTAGGAAGAGCAGAATTGAGAGAAAACAGAGAGAGGGAGAAATTGTAACTTTTTACTAAGGTACAGCAGGGAAATTGCCTTGTGGATCCAATCATGTGCCCTCCAGATTTCCCAACAAGCTAAAGAAGGAAATCTCTGATGCATTATAATGCATGTTTTATTTCTGTTTCTTCCTGTTGTAAAAATGACTTTGTTCTGCTTTGACAGAGCAAGTGTTTATTTTTGCTTTTTGAATAAATTTCTGGGGAAAACTGTTATGTTTATGGGGGGGGGGTTGGAAACATCAAAATTGGCTTTGTTATGCAGAGCATTTTGAAAGTGCTGTAAATACATCATAAAGAGCCTTTCTTCCTCATGTCTCCTTCCAACTCCTCAAACTGTAATTATTAACATAAACCCTCCAAGGCACTCCCTTGTCATCTCCACCTGAATGTCCCATCTTGTTTTATATGTGATCTTTTTCCTGCTTTATTAGTTTAAAGAGCCCTTGGCTACTCTCTAATGAGAGGAAGGCTGGTTTCTGTAGCCTAGGTCACCCTCTATTGCTTGAAGATAGAAAGAAGAAAGTTCAATGAGAGGTAGGGGGAGGGGGAACAAAAAAAAACCCAAAAAAGCTAGCAGAATGAATCTCCTTAACATCCTTTTGTAACCTGCCTGATTCAGAAATTTTGTTTATATTTGACCAACATTAAAATAGAGAAAAAACAATGCCCTCACAACCTTACAACATTTCCCCTTGGGAGTAGCAGCCTTATCTTTGTGTTCTCTTTCTCTCCTGTGATCTCTAAACTCTAACAAATCTGCTAAGCAAGTCCTGGTGTTTCCTTCTGGACTCCCAAGTTCTCTGCTTAAGGCAGTTGGCCTGGGGTGAGGTTTTCCAATCAGTGTCAGCTTCAAGCCAGCAGCCTGCATCCTACTGCAAAATTTATGAAGCATGCTGATGAGAACAATGTGGCTCCCCTGGAAGAAGACTGGGAATTGGCAGAGGAGGTTTGTAGGTCTGAGCTCTTGGCAGCTGGGCCATCGATTGTTTCTTCATCTGGTTGGACTTCAAAGGATTGCATGCCTTGTTATCTGTTTAGCACCCCTTACCAAAAGCTACTTTGGGAGCAGCAACCACCTCTTACAATATGTTACAGTATTTTCCACAACCTCATCTCCCCTTTTGCTGAGATCATTCCTTATCCAAGCATCACATCTCTAGGATGGTAGCGGAGAGAAGAGAATGATGTGTCTGATCGGCAGTTCCCTAATCTGTCTCCGATACAAGTAGCCAGCAGGCAAAAAAAATTAAATGAGTATATTTAATGGGGGCAAAAGCATCTGGCATAGTACCGACCCTATAGGATACAAACCAAAGAGTGCTTGGAGAGGAAATCAAGTGTAGACTCTTAAGCCAGACTGCCTGGATTTAAGTCCTGGCTCTATTCCTTATCACCTGCATGAACACAAGCAGTTACTTAACCTGTTATTGTCTCAGTTTTCTCATCTACAACATAGGGATCAGAGTAACAGTGCCTCCTAGGGATGGTTGAAGGATTGTCTAAAAATACACATGCAAATTCTTAGAAGGATATTTGGCACATAGCCAATGCTTAACGATTATTACTCACCTGTTGAATAAAAAGAATAATAGAGCAAATGGATCATTCTTCAAATAAAGAATATGGCTAAAAATAGTCACACTTTTTCATTTCTGAAAAGTGACCTAATGAACAAAAGATCTGGCTGATCTTTATATAAATTTATATATATTGTAATTATTGTAATTATATATTATATGTGTTTTGTATTGTACTGTATTGTATATGTTTAGGTATATTTATATAAATCTTTATTTCCTTATATATAGCATATATATATGATTTTGATATATGATATATCATTTTATATTTAATGTAATCTTATTTTGAAGTCCATTCTTGAGAGTAATACTAAATTTGAAATCAGTGTGTTTATGTTTTTAGAGGGGAAAATGACCATTTTGAAATCTGAGTGTCTTGATTGTGGTTGTATTTGTGTTAAGCTGCCTGAGACTGACGTTCTGATATTTCCTGGTATCGAGAGAATTTGTTTTATCAACCTTTCTGGACACCATTTAATTTGACCCAAATAGTCTCCCCAGAGAAGCCCCTTCTGACCTACAGATCTGGCATGGAGGTGGAAACCATCAGAGTTTAAATGTAAGATGGACTGGAATGAAGTTGTAATTTGCCTGGCTCATATTGTCACTCAGTGTGAGCTCAAACTCATTTTCTGGTTGGTTTATTTGAATAAAGTTCTTCTCAAAAGAAGCTGATGAAAAATCTCGAGACTTATTGATCATCTTCAGTGATATACACAAGAAAGCGGCCCAAGGGATTGTTAGATGTGTCTATATGCAGTCAGTTCCAATTAGGCTCAGCCCTTGGCAAAATTATAAATGAAAAGTGGCATCCAGGTGTGTTAGAAAAGACATGGGGTTTTGGAATCAGATAGACCTGGGTTTGATTCTTAATGCCATCACTTGCTAGCTGGTGATCTCAAAGATTTTAGATGTCTGAGTTTTCTCATTTATGCTTCAAGATCTCAGTCCTACACTTTCTACATAGGAATAATAATACCTCTGTCATGCTGAGTATTAAATGAAATACTGCAGGTGAGACTATACTGCAGGGTGCTTGACCTGATGGTAGAGACACAATAATTGCTAATTCTTTTCTCATCCTCTACTTTTCTTATTTCTGTGCTCCCTTTTATAATCCTTCCCCCTTTGGGGACTCATGCTTGCAAGCTTTGTCCCCCCATCATTACATAATCTTCCTCTTAGAAACTTTTCTCACTCAAAGTCATGTAATGGATCCCTGCATAATGTATAACCCAAATTTAAAAATAGAGAAATGAGACTCTGATCATGAACTATCAGGTAATAGCCTGGAGATAAGCAAGGATTCTCTTTAGAAACACTACCTTCTCTTCCTTGAATTTTTAAAATCATTTATCATATTTGTCCTCAGGGTGTGGCTCTCCAGTTTCCCAAGGTCTATGCTTACAGAATGTGCAAGTCAATTTGGTGGAAAAGGAAAAGGCAATGCCATTTGTTAGATGCCAACTGTGTGCCATTGCCTTTGACATGGTTCCAAGGATACACTATGACCAAATTATAGCATGTTGAGCATGGAGACTTATACCAATTCTGCTAAATGGGTATTATTTTCCAATTGTGGCAAATGAGGATGTCAAGGTTCAATCTCATTGTAAGCAATAACTCACACATAGGGAATGCTGGAGAAGTCACTGATGAATGGAGATGAGGTGAAGATGTACAATGTGTGCTCGATTAAATGGAAGGGGGAGGCAAGAGGAGAAAAGGGATTTTGGGAGACATATGCCGAAAGGGACAGACAAAACTCATACTAAAAATTGTTACCAAGCAAACTTCTTTACTTTGAGACCTTAGTTTCTTCTCAGTAGCAATCTTTTGAAATCATGCACTTACCCCAAAAGGTCATTTGACTGAACTGAATTACTTTTTTTTAACTAAATCCAGGCAGGAGTTTTGCAGATAATAATTCAATAATATTGCTGAACATATGCTCAATACTGGGGATTAGCATTTTAAAAATAAAAGGAAGAACTATATACCTGTCCCCTGTCCTCATGAATGTTACTGTCTAGTTGGGGGGTGGGGGTGGGGGAGAGATGCTGGTAGATAACGGGACAATACATAGATGCACATTAATTATGTAGCCAGGTAATTTAGTCAAAGAATTAACTTGATTGAGAATTTGATATTGATTTCATAATTTTGAGTGAAATGGATTATGTCACTGAGAGAATATCAGTTAGAATTGTCAAAGCATAACCCAAGGTTTGATGAGCTGAAAATAGCATGGTTGTTGGAAGTATGATTAAGTGGATCTGAATTTTGAGCTTTAGTTATTATTCTGATAACCCAGATCAAGTGGTGGGTCAGGATTCTAACCCACATTTATATAACCCTAAAGTTCCAAGGAAATTTGTTTTATTTCTCCTTCCTTTCTCTTCTCCCCAACACATTTTGGACTCATCTTTCTTCTAACACTTATGAAAATTCAGCAGAATTATTTTCACATACTCGCCTTCCACATTAAACTACAAAAATATTCACCCCTGCTCCGGAAGTATTATTTGGCAAGTATTGGATATTTAGTCAATGCTTGGGTTAACATATGCAGCAAACATTGACTTCCAGTTCCTATCTAATCAATTTATCAGACAATAGGTTTATTAGCAAAATGATGCATAGCATGAGGTTATCTTCCCGCTATCATTCTATTATTCAGAAGATTCAGCAGGACAAAGAAGTGCTTCAAGAGAAATGCACCATAATGAGTTTCAGTTATCAATAACCAGTAGAAATAAAAATATGTGTTTTTAAAATAGTGTTTTTACTGTAACTGTCTGTAAGTTTCCAAATAACTAGTTATAGTCACATTTTTGACAGCTGTCAGTATTTAAAATCTCAGCCTGGAATGCACAAGTTTATATACATTATTCATGAGACTCCTCAGTACAGTATTATAGAGAGATGGACAAAAAGATAGTGTGGTATTCACATAAATAATCTGAAGTTTAAAAAGATTTCACTTATCCTAGTATTCCACAGAAAAGTGATTAAATCAAGCTAGTAAGGAAGCTAGATTTTTCCATTTACTGTTAGAAACTAAAACATTTAAAGTACCATCGTGTTGAACCAGATGTAGAAGGAACAAAATTAACTGACCTCATTTGATTGGTTATCTATTTTTATAAGTCCCCAAAGTAGCAAACAATTACTCTTGTCAGTTTTTGTTACAGTCTTAGAAAGATCTGGGGCATCACTTTTTCATTTCTTCTTTCTTCATCACATTTAAATGCAGACAAGGACACATCATATGCTTATGCCAAAGACATCAATTGTTTTTTAATGAGGCCATAACCCTGTATAGGTCATGGAATATTAAAAATAAACGAGCATATTGGTGTCACTGGGGATTGTACTCTCTCGGCTGGAGGGTATCAATGAGGAAACACACCATCCAGACACAATACACGGAACTGCCTACCTCTGAAAAAACAGTTAATTAGCAGATGCTATATGAATGGCCCTGGCCTATGTACTTGGTGCACTCAAACTATGTGTCAATGAGGGGACCATGAACTGCTTTTCTTAACAGAAGGACAATTGG
This sequence comes from Cabassous unicinctus, assembly GCA_029593785.1. NCBI lineage: Eukaryota > Metazoa > Chordata > Mammalia > Cingulata > Chlamyphoridae > Cabassous > Cabassous unicinctus. Next base: position 33,513 of record JAQZBX010001085.1, on the reverse strand, counting down.
TTGACCAGGCTTTATCTACACAGTCAACTGGGGGAATGAAAAGGTCAGTCATTCAGTAGGAAAGACTTCCCTTTTAGTGGCCCTGTCCAGCAGGGAGATTGTCCCCATGAATGAACAAGAATGAGAACAATAGTTTTTGGATTTAGACCCAATCAATGAGAATTTTGAGGGAAAGGAAGAGTTGAAAGAGAAGATAAGGAGTTACTATTATGATATTTAAGGCCCATCACCTTCATCCATTATCTACCCCTCTAACTTCCTCTTCTACTACTCCTTACCTCACAATTAATTTAGAAGAAAGTTGGTAATCCCTTATTTTCTTGTTTACACATTTTCTGTCTAATCTTCAGGCCATTGCACATGTTGTTCACATGTTCATTGCACACTCTGTTCACTTAAGAAGTTAAGAGTGTTTTTCTTGCTTATCCTCTTGGATAACACCAATTCATTATTCAACAGTCAATTCCCACCATCTGTGAAGCCTCCTGACTCTCTCAATCATTGCTTGGTCCACTGTGGAAACCAGTGGGACAGAAGGCTTTAGCAGTCCACCAAACTTCTGTTGTAAGGAGCTGTTTCTGGAAGCAGTTTTTCAGCCAGGGACTACATTTCCCAAGATTTCCTGTCATCTAGGGAGAATCCTATGACTAGTTCTTGCCCTGGCCTTTGAAAAAGTAGGTGTGTCTTCTTCCTGATCTTTTCCCACAGCCTTCAGCTGAATACAGAGAGTGAAAGACCCTTAGAAGGTGGCTGAAGAAGAAAATGGTCAATTAACTTATGGAGGAAAATCATGTTTTTGGTGTCTGAGTTCACCTGCATTTAAGCCATTGAAATCTGGAATTCATTTGCTTTATCCTTAATAATGTAATACCAAGAAATAGTTGTAATATTTAGACTCTGTTGCATAGAACCAACATTTTAAACTTCAATAATATGATATAATAAGTTTCCTTGCCCACCCTCTTGCCTAATAGACTTAGGAAAAAATGTCACTTCTGTAGTTCTGTTGCCTATCAAGGTGGTCACAGCATAACAAGGACACAATAAAATGTGATGAATGAATGATAACTATCTTAAAACTAATCTTTTATGAGCACCTTCTCTGCATAGTGACATATGCCAATAATTCATTTAAATTTTTTTTTAAAAAACCCTGTGGAATGATATGATTGTCCATATTTTTCCAAAAAAGTTGTAATATTTTGCCCATTCAATGAGTTGAATGAATAGGTTTTGAGACCTAATTCTGTACCGTGCATTTTGGAAGGAAATATAGACAAAACTGTGAAAAGATAGACATGGTTCCTTTAGTCAGCATAGTACATTCATTTCCAAACCAGATCCTCAATGTTAATGGGGAAATTTTATAAAAATATGGATCCTCAATGGTCTGTAAGTTCAGTCACACAGTTAGTTACACAGCATAAGAGGCCTGGTATGTTAATCAGTTTGTCTACACCAAAGTTAGTGTTTTGTACTGAATGTATAAATTAAGTGGATTTGGCTTGCTGGCTGTCATATTTTGGTTGATTGTTAGAAGATAAAAGATAATATTACCTTTTAGTCTACTGATATTTGGAAAGAGATTGAATCATAATTGTCCTGGTTGGTTGGCTACTCTGAAAGACCCAACAAGATGCTCCTTACCGTTGATCTAACTTTCACTCCATAGTCAGTTCTGGAGATCATCTAAAATTCATAAATGGTGCGAGAATTGGAATGGAAACTGAATGTAGAAGCTAAGTACCTTCCCCAAGGATGAGGCAGAGATTTGAACTGTACTCTCTTGAGTCTTGGTCTATGATAGAAGTACCTCATTGCCATCTCTCAGCTTCTTATTTTCCAGTATTCTAAACTGAGCATTTTTTTATTCTTCAGAATACATTAAACATTTGTGACTAGGAACAGTCCAATGAGCATGATCATTGTATGTTTATTTTTAAAAAGGAGTTAGCTTCCTCAGTCCAATTTTAAGAATACCACACTATCAGATGTCTTATGAATAGGGAGATACTTCTGGTCAATGAGACAGAAAAAGTGAAAGGATAGTTGCTAATTCAGTAGTATTGGGTGATACCGGTAAAGATGACAGAATCCTTGAGGTACCAAGGATCAAACCCAGGACTTTGTACATGGGAAGTAGGCACTCAAACCACTGAGCTATACCAGCTCCTCAATAAATATCACTTTTTACATAAATCCCTCACATAAAAATATAAGTTATATCCATAATGATGTCATAATATCACCATCATTATAATGAACTAATTCATTTTTCTGCTAATGGTTCCAAAAAGGTGTAAAGTCATCTCAGTACTCTGAAATTTTGAGAAGAGTGCTCAGTGTATCTGTCTTGCTGTTTGATGAACTAATTTATCATCTAAATTTTAATTGCATTCTTTCCATGTAAAATAAACTTCTGGCAATGACCTTTATAGCTACATATCTAAGATATGGTATGATAGCTGATTTCTTCCTTGCCCAGGCGCATGCAAACTCATAATGTGACCCCTGGTTTCAAGTAGGAATTTTCTTTTTGCTTGGAGTCTGAAATTCAATTACTCAACAGTTAAAATTCAAGATACAAGATCAACCATTATGAATGACACTAGCTCAGAGCTGAGCCCTTCCTCCTCTTGTTTGAATGTCAGCTGGATTTCTCTGCCTGAGTAAATCCCATCAAGACCTATTCAAGGAACTACCTTGAAGAATAGTCCAGATTTCAGCAGCTAAATGCAACTGTTTAAACAATAAGGCAGACTACAGAAAGAACTCATTAGTCACATGACTGTGAAGGTAGCTCCAGGACCTGCTGTTTCCCAGGAGAAGCAACAGTGTCTGGTGGTTCTAAGAACAGGTAGCTCAGCAGATGCTGTCCCTCAGGTAAAGCAATGGCTTCTCTCACAATCCTGCCCCTGCCACTCCTTAGCTTGGCAAGGTTCTTAAACTCTTTACGACACAGGTTTTCCTCCTCTGTTGAATGAAAATTGTGAAAATCATCCCTGATTATCACGAACTTAAATGTGATAATGGATTGAAAGTATTTGACCACAGTGACTGGTGTATATTGAATGCTCAGAAATGGTGACATTTATAAGTTATTTGGTGATACACTGTAAAGATGTAATTTTCTAGCTGATCTGCAATATATCAGTGAAGTAAAGCAATATACAGAACTTCTGCTAATGAACATCAAGCTTCAACTATTCCTAGCTCTTATCACCAGAGGTCCTGAGTTTTACTTGATGCACATGTTATTTCCATGAATGAAAGCTTACCCTAGAGGTATCATGGCTGGGCAAGGTTTGAGATTTTGCTGCATAGCAAAACAGGGAGATGAGATTTTCTATAGATTGCATTCCATTCATAAATCTTATTTCAATATTATCTGGAACAGAGTTTTCTTTAATCATTTTTGTCAACTTACGTATATAACCAATTGCTTGAACAGCAATAATAAAAAATAGTTCCTATTATTTGTTTTCAAATTATTCAAGATATGCTCAGTACTATCCACAACATTTTAAGTGTCTTATGAAATAGTACTTTTCACGTCTAAAGAAAATATGGTTCTCACTAATTTAAAAATAATGGTAAATGAGAGACAGACAGGCACAAGTAAAAATGATGTGATGCATAAAAAAATTCTTTGAAAACTGCTTATAGTATTGAAAAATATTAGCAATCTCCGTGCAGCTACACTTGGCACACTGAAACTAATATACCAACAAAGTTTAAAATATGGATTTTTTTTATGTTTCTTCACATAGGAAATTAATAACTTTTAGATGAATTTCCAATACAAAATACTGGCCATATGCTGATAAAACAGTTGTGAGTGAACGAAAGTTAGCATACATGTGGGGGTAGATCAAGTGTAGGGAATTTCAACACCACTTAACATCTCTCAGAGGAAATCTTTATATTTGCTTTCTTCCTAACTCAGAAAAGCAAATGTGGGCTTGAGATTTGGTGCAGAGAGAAAATTAACTTCTTGATACTTGACCAATGTTTCCAAAGCGATGTCAATCTATTTGGATCATTATTATATTGTGATTACCCTGAAAATCTATTGAGAGAAAGATTTTATATGAAAGTTCGATGTCTCTGGGTCACAAATAAAGTCACAACATTTAACCTGAAAACCTTTGGAATAGGATGAAAAATAACAGCTTTACCCTTCTCCTCAAAATAAAATAAAATAAAATAAAATCAATACTCTCTTCTGCCTTCTCTAGAAAGAAATAAAATAAATACAGACACAAATAAAATTCACTGGCACACACACAACACGAAAACATATCCCATGAATCTTCTCTTCAAAGGGAAATGTACACATGCTCTTTTCTCTTTTACCTATTTATTACTGGCAAAAGTTAGTCAGAATCTAAATTATTCTCACCCATCTACTGCTACCCCCATGAGTTAATCAATAGCTTGTGCTACACTTATATATAGCTGCATAACAATCTATTCCAAAACTTTGCGGCTTAAAACAATAATTTACTTTTTCTTCCTTCATGTTCTGGGTTAACTGGGCTTAGTTGAACTGTTCTCATTTTGTCTCTCACACAACTGCAATCAGGTAGTGCATGTTACTGGATGTCCAAGAGGGCTCACTCACTCAACTGGCAGCTGATGCTAGCAGGTGACTGGAGCTCAACAGGGGCTGTCAGCTAGAGCACCTACATATGGTCTTTCCATGCGGTTTGGGTTTCTTACAATGTGGGTGGGTTCTAAATGAGAACTTTTCAAGACGGAGATTTTAAGACCCCTAGGACATCTTATAATTTAACTTTTGAGGTACAAGAATACTGCCTTCATCTCATTCCATTTGTCAAGATAGCATTTAAGCCTTTCCCAGATTCAAGATGAAGGTGGGTGAGACTCCACTTCTTACTGGCAAGGAGCAACATTTGCATAATACAGGGAGGGAATGAATTCATGGATGTCACTTTGGGGACTCTTAACCATACCTCTTACTTGTCTCCTTCTTTCCATCTTTGTCTTCCTCCAGTCTGAATGAAGCATTAAAAGGAATCTTTTCTAAATATAAGTCAGATTACATTTCTCCTTGCTCAGTACCCTGTGGTGACTCCCCATCTCAGAGTGAAAACCAGAGTCCTTATAAGAATCTACAAAGTGATTTCACAGTTTAGCCTACTGTTACCTCTCTAAACTTATTTTCTACAATTGTCTCCATTCTTGCTCTGTTTTAGCCACACTGGCCTGATTATACTTTTTCTTAAATGCTCCAGGCATTTTCTCACTGTTTTAGTTTCCTGGGCTGCTGAAAGCAGATACCATGAAATAAGTTGGTTTAAACAATGGGAATTTATTAGCTTACAGCTTAAGGCTGAGAGAATGTTCAAATCAAGGTATCATCAAGGCAATGCTTTTTTCCCGAACACCAGCTGCAAGCAATCCTTGACTCCTCTGCCACATGGCAAGGCAAATGGTGGCACCTGCTGCTCTCTGTCTTCTCTTCTAGGTTTTGTTGATTTCAGCTTCTTGTTTCCTTGGCTTTCTTCCTCTACCTCTGTATTCATTCCATTTTTAAAAGATTCCAGTAATAGGATTAAGATCCATCCTGAATGAGGTGGGTCACACTTTAACTGAAGTAGCCTCATCACAAAAGCCTACTTACAATGGGTTTACACCTAAAGGAATGGATTAGATTTAAGAAAATGTTTTTTTATTTTTTTCCCCTTGGGAGCATAAAGCTTCAAACTGCCACACTCACCTAGGGCATTTGCACTGGCAGTTCTCTTTGCCCGAAATGCTCTTCACCCGGATATCTACATGGTTAGAGCTCTCATCTGTTTTTTTCATTTAAATGCCAGCTCTATGAGGCCTAGTTGAACATCCAATTTAAAATTACAACCTCAATCTACTTTAGAGTTCTCCAGTCTAAGATAAGAGGCTTCACTCATCTTTGTTTTAATAGGGATCTTGATTTGTTGAATGGTATGATGCACTCTTGCTCCTCTACAATCCATTAGAGGTGGATTTTGGAGAACAAAAATTTTGGTGTTGGAGAATATTTCCTTATTTAAAGGTGTATATGCTTTTGGTATAGCCTTAAGCATCTATGCCTGTCTTAGGCTGCCCACCCTTCCTCCCCAAGAGCCTCCTCAGGATTGCCTCACCCGAAGAGGCTTGACTCCATGAGAGCAACCTCTTCCACATCAGTCAAGTACTTTCCTTCCTCCGTTGATTTGTGCATTCTTTTCCTAGTATAAGAGATATCCTCCACTTTTTTTAGCATCTTGTCCATTTTCAAACCTTCAGTTTTTATACCTGCTTTACCTCCTCCATATATCAATGCCCCCAAATCTTTTCTGTAAATATAGTCAATTCCATGAGAATATACTTTAACACAGTGGTTCTCAGTTGTCCCTGGCAATTCCTGAAGATCTTTCAAGGGGTCCATGAGGACAAAATCCTTTTCAAATTAATACTCACAAATTGTTTGCCTTTTTCTCTCTCTTGCCTTGCAAAAAGGCAGAATTTAATCTATGTACCTGTTGATGAATTAGGTTTTGCAATGCAACTCAGAATATTATATCTCATGGTGCCCAAATAGTGTGGGAAAAAAAAGGGAAAACGAAGTATACTCAGGTTTTACAAATAGGACAAGTAAAAAGGAAAAAAGTGTAATTGCAAAATTAGGTTTAAAAAAGTGTAACTGCAAAGTCAGGTAAAAAAGATCTAGTGTGAAATTCTGAGAAACACACTGTCAAAGTATTTGTTTCATTCAAAAGAATTCCAGCCTTAATTATTAGCAGCTAATCATGATATACCAGCCATTTGGTGTGATTCCTGATTGGCTATTGTCAATGATATATGAGGTGTTAGATTGAGAACAAAGTTAAGACAGAGTATCAACTACCACATCTGGAATGGATTGAACATTCCCTCCCAGCCCTATTGTTAACACCCTCTTAACACCTTTCTTTTTATACTGCATAGAGTAGGAATAGGGTTAATTGGAGGTCAGGTAAGACAGCACAGCTGGAAATACTTGTCTACTATATACATAACCTTCTTCTCTGGAAGAGTTATTCCATACCCTGGATAGACTTGGATTCTGATGGTGTGGACAGTTTTATCTGCTTAATTGACAGCCTGCTCTCCTTTTGAAGCCCTCCCTCACCTCCCCCTATAATAATTCAAGGAAACATTTGAATCAAATCAACATACATTGAGTTCCTATTATGTAGATATACTGAAAGATACTGTCTTCACTATGAGCATCCATGTAATTTGGGGGTATAAAAATTCATTATTACAGCTGGCCTATTGCAGTGAAATGGACCCTAGAAACTTGGGCATAAGTGAAGAGAGAAAGAGTAAATATTTTTGAGTACTTTTGAGTACCAGGCAGCTATCTCATATTATTTACTGCATAACCTTAACCTTCAAGGTAGATTCATTGCTTTTTTCCTTTTTTTAAAAAAAGATTTCTTTAATTTGTTTATTTGTCCCCACCCCCTTGTTGTTTGCACTTGCTGTGCCTCTTCATTTTCCTTGTGTCTTTAGGAGGCACCAAGAACTGAACCCAGGACTTCCGAAATGGGATGGAGGCACCTAATTGCTTGAGCCACCTCCATTTCCTGCTTTGTTGTGTCTCTCATTGTGTTTTTCTTCTTGTGTCTCTTGTTATGTCATCTTATTGCATCAGCTTGCCACACCTGCGTGTCGCACCAGCTCACTGTCTTCTTAAGGAGGCACCAAGAACCTAACCAGGGACCTCCCATGTGGTAGGCGGGAGCCCAATCGCTTGAGCCACATCTGCTTCCTGCTTTCTTTCTTTTTATTCATGAGAAATTTGAAGTTAGTAGAGTTCAATAACATGAACAAAGCCACTGAGCCAATAGGTAGTAGAGGCAGAAATCACTCCTGCATCTTTTTGATTCCAAGACATCTTTCACATCAGGTAAACAATATTTATCCATTAATAACCCAGTGAAGAATTCTAAGTTCACAAATCAAATGGCCTAAAATATTACACCACTCTGCTACAAATTACAAATTACAGAATCACCTGATTGCCTCAAAATTATGTCAAGTAAGGTGACCAACTATCTCAGTTTACCTGGGACTTAGGGAGTCTCTGGGGTGTGAAACTTTCAACTTTAAAACCATGCAGATACAGGCAAAATGAGGTGAGTTGGTTATTCTAAAGGCAAATGAAGCCCAGAAGTTCAATAGCTAAGAAAAAAAGACAAGCAATACCAACATTTCTTGCCTTGAAGTTGCAAATTGCATCTAACTTAAGATCAATCATTAAGCCAGACAAATCTCCTGAGATCCAAAGCAGATTTGATACGGGAGAGGAAAATAACTTTTTGCATTTTGTTTCAGCTAGGCCATTCAGTTATTAGGGATTACAAACTGGAAAGAGAAGGAGAGAGAGAGCGAGCACAAGAAAGGGGGAGAGAGAGAGATGAAATTGAGTTTCATCAGTGAATATACAGTCTTTGTTTTTAGAAACCTATGGAGGAAAATCATAAAACAAAACAAAGTTAATTAGTCTGTGAGAGACAGTGTTGCCCACTGGGAAAAGATCTTGAAAATGAAGATTGCTCATTTAAGTCCAGTGGCCACCATTGTTTTAGCTTCCTAATATAGGGATCCCAGGAAGATGCTTCCACGACCTTTTTAAGGATTATGACCCTGGGGTCCACATATGGCCTCTTGGAAAGTTTAAGGTGCACCACACTCTGAAATAAATTTAAAGGGGATGGTTGAGTGTCAGCTGGGTGCTAATGGCTACAGACAAAGAAAGGTGATTCTAACAACTTCGGAATTTTCTGCCTTCTTTGTAATTTTCCCACTTGCTATTTATATTTATTATATGCCCTCTAGTTATTACCTTGGAAAAGGGATTAAGACTTAATCTTTTGAACTAGCAAAGAAGGAGGAGCTGAGAAGATTGGCTTCATTCTGCAGCCAAGTTTGGGTCAACAGGAATACGTGGTATAGTGTTGAAGTGTGTAAACAGTGGTCTGGAAGAAAACAAGAGCATGATGGACACCTAGTGCCTGTGATTGAGAGCACAGAATATAAAGTCACTTAATGAAGGAGCCAATCATTGAATATAGTTTTAGTCTCAGTTGCCTTATCTGTAAAATGGGGATAATATAAGTATCTTCCTCAAGGGATGTTGTGAGAATTAAACAAGATAATCCAAGTAAAGGATCAAACATAATGCCTGGCTCTTAATTAGTGTTTAATAAATGCCATTAGAATAGCTCCTTGAGTGTCAAGAACTGGGAAGGATCTGAAATTTTACCCTAGAAACAAGGGTCTTTCTATAACCCCTTAATGCTGTTCAATTTTTAGGGCCCTAAACCAGTTCACCTGGGGCATTGAGTATATTTTTGGTGTGAGTGGAGTTCTTCCCTGTTTTATGGTCACAGCTTCCTTCTTGTGCCACTGAAGTCATTTTGCAAATATAAATTGTTGATTAACATGGAGTCCTTTAAATGCCTATAATCTTTCTGGGGAAGACATTAAAAGTTTAGGTTCTGGTGATATTGGATCGTTTGTGTCACATTTGTTTTGGGATATTCTGTTTGGATATTGTAAGGTAGCCTGTAACTGTTTCATAGATTGGGGTAGAAGACACAAGACCCCTGAGTCAGAGACAAAAGACTTTACTACAGTACAACCACATTTGCACCAGTTCCCATTACCCACCACCCCCTGTGGGTTTATACTGCAATTTAAAAACTCAAAGCATAGAGAATCCAAATCTTTCATAATGAGCTGCAAACAAATCTGTCCTTTACTTTGTAGGACAACATTATTTTTATAAACCAGGCAGTAAGCAAGCCTGCCTTTTACCTCAGAGGAGGCACTATTTTCATCTGCCAAGACTGTTTGTGAAACAAATATCTCTGAAAATATTTCTGGGAACAAAAAGGCAGTTAGTGCCTCATAAGCAAAATGTACAGAAATGGGAAAGAACAATGAAGAATTGTTTCATGACAAAGCATTCCAGAAAAAAGGTGATACTAATGATCAAATATCAGTAGGACCTAGGCTTTTAACAGCTTTCCCAGGAAAAAAATGATGGACTTATACTTAGTAAACCATATTTCCATTTAAAGGCCTTCCTGTAAACCAACTGTTCATCTTTGCAAGGTGGCTTTATTGGTACAAGGGGGAGACTAACCGTAAAACAGGAGGAAAGCGCTGCTCACACCAAGAATGCACACATAGCCCAGCTGCACTGGTATGGGCCCTAAAGAATAACGGAATAACACCAAGGGACTATGGAGATAGCCTTGTTTCCAGGGGTACTGAGAATCAGCAGACCTAGGTTCAAGCCATAGCTGACATTTACCAAATAGATGAGTTCCTTCACTTCTTTAGGCACAATTTTCTTCAATTATAAAATAAGGAGCACCCTTAGTTTCTGTGCTGATCTGAAAATCTTATGGCTTTAAGTGAATGCATGCTTTTTTAAAAATTAGAGATGTTGTGAGTTTACTAAACAATCATGCATAACGTACAGGAATCCCATATGTCATGCCACCACCAACAACTTGCATTGTTGTGGAACATTTGTTACAAATGATGAAAGAACATCAACAAAATATTGCTCGGGGGAGTGGATGTGGCAAAAGCAGTTGAGTGCCTGCCTCCCACATCTCCCGGGTTTGGTTTCAGTGCCTCCTAAAGAAGACAAACAAACAACGAGCAGACATCGAGCAGAAACAATGAGCAGACAACAAGCAAACACAACGCGCAAGCAATGAGCAAAAACAAACGAGCAGGGAGTGGATGTGACTCAAGCAATTGGGTGTCTGCCTCCCATGTGGGAGGTCCTGGGTTCAGTTCTCAGTGCCTCCTAAAGAAAAAACAAACAGACAACAAGCAGACAGCAAGCAAAAACAATGAGCAGATAATGAGTGCAAATAATGAGCAAACAGATGAGGGAGCCATCTTGGGGAGGTGGGGAATAATATTGCTAACTATAGTCCATATCCTACATTTGATATATTTTTCCCAAAACCACCCTATTGTTAACACTAGGTATTAACTATTTGTTATAGTTCATGAGAGAATATTCTCATATTTGTATGGTTAACCATAGTCCATCATCTACCACAGAGTTCACTATGTTATATGGTCCCCTGTCTTGTTCAATCCATCCAAAGTATACACTCAGTGGCTCTCAGTTTCCTCACTGAGTTGTGTTGTCATCACCTCAGTCAATTTTAGAACATTTTCATTATTCCAAAAGGAAAACTCCTATACCCCAAATGTTGACCCTTACCATTGATATAGTACCTTCTTTGCCATTGATGCAAAAATATTACAATATTACTGTTAACTGTATAGTCCATAAGTTACATTAGTTAGATTTTCCCATGTATCATCATATTCTTTACACCTTGTAATAGTGATGTACATTCGTTTTAGTTCATAGAAGAACATTCTTGTATTTGTTCGACTAACCACAATCCTTATCCACCATTGAGTTCATTGTGTTTTACAGTCCTTAGATTATTTTCTAGCTTTCTTTCAATTGACATTTGCATCCTTACATTACTCTTTTCAGCCACAAATATTGTATGGTTTCACTAATATGAATTAAATGAGATGAGTAAGCTCATGGAGTTAAACTCTAGAGTATAGGTTACTAGGTGATAGAATGAAGGCTGATAAGGAGGAGCTGATGCTTAATGTATGTAGAATTTATAATAAGAGTGACTGTAAATGTGTGGGAATGGATAGAGTTGATGGGAACATATTATAGTAAGTATAACACTGCTGATTTATAAATGTGATTGTGACTGAAAGGGGTAGTACAGGGACACAAATTTCAGTTGAAGGCAAATATGTACTTTAAAGCCCTATATATGTGGTGACAATGCCAGCTGCAGGCACTTGTCCTCTGAAGCACATCAGTTTATGAGGAGGAGGTCTGTTTTGAGCTAAGTTGTCATTCTGATTTCTGATTGTCTCCCAGGCTCTGCAGTCACTCAAAGACAGACCTACTCAACAGCAACACAAACCAAAGAGAAGTGACAGGCATGCAGAGCTCTGGTCGCCAGCACGTGCCCTCACAGGGGCACTGCCAAAATGGTTAACTCTTGGACCAACAAGGGCGGCAAACTAAGTCAAAAGAGGCAGATGTACCTACTTAATCAAGAAATGCGGTAGTCTAAATGGTGACAGAGTGGATAATTAATGGAGTATATATTTGATGGACCCTTTTGTTTCCAAAACAGGACAGTAATATTTCAAAAATAAGTGGAAAATAATTGGTATGTACTTTCTTTGTTATCCAATGGATTAATCAAATGCATTCTTTAGAATGCATTTTGACGTAACCTGACCCCTTAGAAACTTTATTGCAATTTAGCCTTAGTTTAAATGTTTGCATGCAATACGTTACTGATATTTTTAATCAGAACCACACACATTTGTGTATCCTAAATCCCCTACAGCCCTCATTAAAAATGAAAAGTCTTCTGTCTAATAACTCCTGAGGTTTTTGCATTTCACAAACTAACCATTACCCCTTCCTGAATTTTATTTTACTACTTGGTCAACAGGAACCATTTGCTGCGTTTGGAGATTTCAGGTCTTATTTGTCCAGTGTAAAAATTGACAATGAATTCTGAGCCAGATTTGCCACATGGGCATTATGGGAAGGTTCTGACTAAACTAAAATTATTTTCTAAGATAATTCTGCTGTTATAATCTCCACTTATTATATTGTCAAGTGTAGTGACAGTCTTTATTAGCATTTGCTCCTTTTACTTTGTCTAAAACTCAGCAATATTACCTTCCTCCTACCCCTGACACACACATATAAGTTGATCATTATTTCTATTTCTGGTGAGAGGGATTCATTTCACTGACATACAACTAAAGCATTTTTTCTAAATGTGTATATACAAGGCATAAGAAAAGCCTTTATCCCTGTGTGATAGTACACATTGATTAATCTCTTTCCTTATAATTTTCTGTGTTTTTGAAACAATTTCTCTTAATATACATTATTTACAATGTTTCCTTTAGAGAAGTTTTCTCAGAAATCTTTCACAATTTACTCACTTCTATTGTTGACAATGTCTCCAAATAGCAGTGGAAGAGGTAGGTATTTTTGATAGTTGGTAGAGATCCTCACACAAAGCCGAGCATGGATGAAGTCTCTTGGAATTTAGAGGTGAAAGAATTGGCAGCTAAAAGCAGCACCGAAGACACTTATTAGATGCCTGTGATTAGGAACATCTCTTCCTCCTTCCTTTGTCTTCCAACTCATAGCAGGCTAATGGCATTGCCTCCATAGGGAAGCTTGCGCCTGCCATCTCAACAGTTGGAAGAGTTAACTTGACTTCCAAGGGCAGCTGCACAGAAGTACTGTGCAATAAGGAGTCTGGAAGCCCAGAAACGAGAAACAATTAGTGATCACTTCATTAATGCTTAATGATGCAGAGCAGGCCTACAGTGAAGCTGATTGTGTCTCTGTTTTGGCTGATGATGCTCACACAATGCCAGGGTAGCAAAATAAATACCTCTGCTCTATAGGCCATGGATCAAAGAAGGAAAGAGATTAAATTATCTGGGGGACCTTAGTATGACTGACCAGTGTAGGTCCCAATGCCAATCTTAGTGCAGGTTGGGGAAATGCTATATATATATCTGGCTCCCTCAGCCTAATTCCTAATGGGCTTGTTTTCATCCCACTGAGGATTTCTCTTCCTAATAATGCATTAAAAATCTCAGTTGGAAGGTCTCAGAAAGCATTCTTTCCTCTGCTTTTCTCTCTATCACACAGCAATGAAAAGGGATTAAAAAAAAAATACTGCACAGGTGCAAGATGCAGCTGTTGAGAGTAAACTCTGTTTTACTATATTAATGCATATCCCACCAGGGGAATTAGATAATAGTTGAGTTCTCATAAAAAGAAAAAATTGTCTTCATTGAAGAAGAAATGTTTCCCATCCAGAGGACAACATTGTTTCTGGCCAAAGGAGCTTTTATAAATGCAATTTCCTGATATAGTCAAACCAGTATAGAAATAAAGAGGGAATTCCTTAGTTAGAGTTTAAAACTATTTCAGATACAAATATAATGTCTATTAATACATACATACAAAAACCCCCAAGAATCGACATTTTAATGTCAAGGTTAAACAAGCCAGACCCACATAATAAGAACCCTTTATTCTACTTAACACCCTGAACAAAAGAAAAAAAATCAATGATAACATATTAAATATTAAATATAATATATTAAATATGTAATATTAAAATATTAAAATGTGGCTTCATCTTCTTTATGTCCTACATCCTCATCTACAGCTATGTATAACTACCAGCAGTGTTCAAAACAATGACCCCCTATGTACAAGGTTTTTTAACCATCAAATAAAGATTTACATATGCTCAACTTAATATAGTGACAATAACACTAGAGAAAAAACAAAGGGAGAGAAGGAGAGAGAAAGGGACAAGGAATTGAGGGGGAGAAGGAGAGAAGGGAAGGAGGAGAGAGAGGAGATGGAGACAGAAAGAGAGAAGAAAGAGAGAGCGCGAGAGAGCAGGAGACAGACGGAAGCAGAGACTTATTGGCACATTGTTCCTTTTGTCCCTCACTCATTGGCTCCAGGGAAATTTTTAACTGCTGGGAGCCTCTCATATCCGTCCAAAAGGACTATAGTTCCTGACCTATTTATATCCCAGAATCTTTCTAAGAATCCAATTAAATTATGATCGAAGGCCTATTGTAATCTGTAAAGAGCTATCGGATCATATTATGTTCTTTGTAAACCAGATCACTCTGTCCTTTAATTCTATTAATTCTGTTAATTAGTAGAAAGTTGAAAGATGAATAAGCAAGAAGCCAGAAAAAGCATTGTAAGAAGAAGGACTAGCACATGTGTATGGATAGATAAATAGAAAGAAGGAAAGAAAAGAAAGAAAGGAAGGAAGGAAGGAAAGAAGGAAGGAAGAAAGGGGAAAAGGGAGGGAGGGAGGAAGGACTAGCACATGTGCTTGGATAGATAAATAGAAAGAAGGAAAGAAAATAAAGGAAGAAGGAAGGAAAGAAGAAAGGAAGGAAGGAATGCAATGACAGTGATTTCAGAAATAAACAATTTACAAATAAAATTGGCACTATATTTTTTCTGTTTACTATTTTAAATCAAGTTTTGTGATTAAATCAAATTTAATGATGGATATGCTTACACCATAAACTCTCCAAGGATAATGATTTTTCAGTATTGTTTATTAATGTATTCTTAATATCAATAGCAGTACCTGGTGCAGAGAAGGTGCGCAATAAATATCTGATTAATTGAACTGAGAAGTAGGTGAAGAAATGTCTCTTTCCATCCCTCCCACATCCACCCAATTCTTTTTTTTTTTTAATGTCATCGCTTTATTCAGGAGATAATCAAATCCTATTCAGGGCTGATGCTCTTAAACAGCTGTGCATAAAATTATATAAACCTGTTACATTTTCCAAAAGAGGTCCAGTCATTGTAAACAAGGAAGAGAAGCCAGGAGAGTGCTCAAATGACTGCAGTATTTTAAGCAAGCATCCCCATACTCCCTTGTAGTGATGAGGGCCCCTGGGGGTCTTTTTATCTGGAAGGGAAGGTGGCCATGGCTCTTAGAAAGGCATACTTCCTGGCTGCCAGTGCTCAGCAGTAGGTCTTGTTGAACTTCTGAAACGCCCAGCGCTTATTCTCGGCTGCGTGCTTGAGTTGAGTGTGCTTTTTTTACCAGCCTGTCAAACTCCTCTCTGAGGACCTCATGGGTGTTTAGGAACTGTTGGGACTCCTCCATGTCCTGTTCTTGCAGACAAATGGTCCCCTCCAAACAGTCACTAATGAGACGATGAACTTCCACTTTTTTGGCCGGTTAAGTATTAGACAAAAACTTTAGTTCCTCCATCCTCAGCTTAAGAATCATAGCACTGTACTTGGTCTCCAGATTCTGGGCATTGATGTGGTCTAGCTCAGACTGAGTCTTTAGCCAGTGCTCCTGGAGAAGCCTCTGGGAGTAGGTGGCACTCTGCTTCTCCAGCAGCAAAATCTGCTCCTTCTGCTGGCTCTTGGTGTCTGGCACTGCTGCTCACCCACAGGATCTCTGCCAATTTCCATACCTTTGTTGCCCTCAGGGTTTCATTGTCTGAATCTGAACTGGGATCATGGTAGCAGAGCAGAGAGAAACACTTCTTCTTGAGCTGTTCCTCCACCTCTAGCTGGAGCCAAGCGCTCATCCACACAAAATCCTCTGGAGGTGGCATGAGCTCTAGCAGATATGCTTTCTGGAGCTTGAGCAGTAGATGCATTTCTCTCTCCTGGCTGGGACCTAAGAGCCATGTCAGTTCAGTCACAAGTAGCTGCTGTTCAAGGGTCTCATGAAACGTTTTATCCTCAGAAGTTCAATTTGTAACTTGTGTCTTCACATAGTAGCCCACAAGCAGCTCTTGGATGACTATAAAATCTCACACCTCAACCATACTGTCTTATGCAGTTGAACTTCCTTCCATGCCTGAGCCTGCTCCTTTGCCAGGGTGAGGTTTAAGCCCCTCTGGTCCACATGCTTTAAGAGACTCAGCAGGGGCTTGCCGAAGTATGGCTTCTGTAACAGGTCCCATTCACTCACAGCGTCAAAAACCAAGGAGGTATGGTTTCTTACTTTTCAAAATGGAGCAGAACACTTAATGCATACTCATCTCCAAAAACCCCAAGTGTTTGGCTTGGAAGATTTCTAAATCAAATGAGATACTTTTTTTAAGTCCACAAATAAACAGAGGAAATACTCAAAGTAACAAGTATTTATGTTACATACAAGGATGTTAATCAGAAATTACACAGACACTAATAAAACTAAAATCTTAGAAAATGGAAATGCAGTTGGAAAGTATTAGACAAATGGAACTGAAAATATTACCTTAAGTTAATTAGGAAGAAAAATGAAATGTAAAGTTCCCATCTTGGATGTGATCCCTAATCACAAAAGTAAGACTGAGAGAAGGTATGCTGTCAGAGTAAGCAAAAAATTAACTAACCAAATTCTCATGAGTAACCCATGTGAATGCAATAGAATACAGTCCATGCATTAGAAAATAGGTGAAAGAAATTGGGATCCTTTGGTTATTCCTTATACCCAAGGGGATTTCTTTCTATCTCTTCCTATGTGCTCTCTGCCGGGGTCTTCTGTTTTACTCACACTTACCAGACACTCAAATTTCCATCATTGCCAAAATCCTTTGGAGGATAAGAAGTCTTTCTGTTTTTTTCCTCAGATGTTGATGGATTCAATATGGAAATGGTCAGAATATAGAAGATTCAAATTCTTGAAGAAGTCAAGATACAGAAAGGATTTACAATGCAGAAAGAATTGAAGATATGTAAGGAATCTGAGAATTTTGAGAAAAAGGTATGAAAAGATTCAAGCCATGTAAACGGAAAGCCTTCAAAGAATTTTCTGGCCACCCTTATCTTTATTATATGCTTGCTAATGCACCAGGGGAGCATCTTGAGTTTTGAGTCCACTATACAAGCAGGTGAAGTTGGTGCAATCTGTTTTCCAATAAGACTGTTGAAGATTCTTTATGTTATTCTAGTTTCTCTAGAAACATAGGCTTCTGTGAGACGAACCCATACTGGTGAACTTTATAAATTTTTTTATTATAGAAGGCAAGAACCTGGATAAGGTCTCTGGATAAGTCATCAAGTCGCTTGCTGGCAAATGGCTATCCTTACTCTGTCGGAGTATTTCCATGCCTTCTCCAGGTGATTAGAAATTCACAGATGCCATTTGATTTTCTTGGGATTCTATCAAGCGGCAGCTGAAGTTCCTGAGGCAGCGCCGAGGAGGCTGGGGTGGGCCCGCCATCAACACCCCAGGATCTGGCTGGCAAGTGGGGCTCGGTAACCCCTTTCCATTCCACAGCCTGAGGGAGATATTAGAGCTAATGAAAAGGCCTGACCAGACCTTAAACCTGGAAACCTGGAACAAGCAGCCCCAGCTGCCTATGAGGATGGGAGCTCTCCGTGGCAGGGTCCCCTCCCCTTATGTTGTGTAACTACCTTGCATCTCTCTCTGATGTGAAGTGGGTGTGTGGAGCTGCCATCCACGGACCCTGACCGGAGTAGTTGGCCTCGCCCGGAGACCCGCTGTCGTGGAATCTCTTCCCCAGCTCTTTTAGACCCTTTGTGCTGTGGAAGTAATAAAGTGGTCATTTGCTGAAAGTTTCTGCCTGAGCCTGTGTTGCCATGATGCACTCTGTAGCAAAGCACTCCACACCACTCCAAGAGGAAACTAATAGTTTTACTTCCATGTGCCTTTTCACAGAGTATTTTTGTACATATCAGTTGAATGCAATGTGTAATACCCATTTTTTTCCTGTTTGATTTTTTGACAGCTCGATTAAACATATAATTAGCATGAAACAAATGACATGTTTGAAGTGTACATTTTCATAAGTTCTGACATCATTATAAATACATCCATGAAACTATTTTCACAATCAAGATAATGAACATATTTACCACCTCCCCCAAAAGTTTCCTCACACTTTATACTATCTCTCTCTCACCGATCTCCATCACCCCCACCCCCATCTCCAGGCAACCATGGATCTACTTTCTATACCTATAGATTAGGATGCATTTTCTAGAGTTTTATAGAAATGGAATGGTGCAATATACCCGCTATTCTGGCTGGCTTCTTTTACATAGCATAATTATTTTGAGATTCATCCATGTCGTTATATGTGCAATAGTGCATTCATTCTCTTTGCTGAGTAGTACTCTGTAGCAATGGACTTTCATTTGAGGGTTTTAAGCAATTGAATGAAATTGTCATCTGATATGTACAAGCTCCTTAATGAGCTGAATCTTACTAAATCTCTAGCCTTAATTCTGTCTATTCCTTGCTCTTCTTTATAGGAATATTGGAATATTTTGAGTTTCATGAACGGTTCATATTGGTTAAAGACTTTTTCCCATATGTTGACCATGGTGCTTATGATAAATTTCCCTCACCGTTTCCCTGATCAATGTGCTTTCATGGTTTGGAGTGCATATTTGAGTATCTACACAAATGCCTTCTCTATCTTAATAGGTTTATTCACTTCCATCTCTGTCCTGCCTCAGTATTGTACTGCCATCTATTTTAGTATTTAACACAATATATATAGATTCTTTGTTCACTTGTGTTTATTCCCTACTAGAATTACAGTTTCTTGAGGCTGTACCATGTCTTGGTCATCATTTTCCATCCAGCATTTAACAGTGTGCTAGAACTATAATTGGTATAAATATAATTTTGTTGAATCTGCATTGTGAATATAACTGGGATAAATTGAATGGAAAAGAAATATTGGAAATGTCTCTCTTCAACTCCTGGAATTAAATGGAGAGGAAAATAAAGATGACTTTTAGTGAAACATATCAGGGTAACATCCAAGCAGTTGGACGCTCTCTCTCCAGGTAGCCTCTCAGGATGGGAGGGGGGTTTGGAGGCTGGCCTCTCACACCTGGAAGACCCAATCTCCTCCAGAACCATGACTAAAAATGTTGGTGGATGTATGGGACTCAGGGATTTCTCCCTTATTATATATGAGTGCTCCTTTTCTTTAGATGCTATTAACTCAAAACGCATTTGAGCAAATCTCATGGGAAGATGGTATAATTTTTAAACAAGTTTTTACCGTGTGTTTAATCAATGACTGTAAAACAGGTATAACTAATTAGTGGTTTTCAGCTGGGGGTGGTTCGGCACCACTAAAGCGCATTTAATAGGTAGGGGCATTTTTCTTGCCTGGCGGTCATCATAATTACCGAGCAGTGCAGGGAAGAACCGATAATTTGAATAGGAGGTAGAGAGGTTAAACATCCAATAATACTTGGGGCAATCCTCTGCAAGGAAGAATTTTCCTGCCCCCAATTTTAAGAGTAGCCTCATTGTGAAACACTGGTATTAAACAATTTACAAAAATAACTTGGTCCTGATTCTTTTTCATTGCCTGGTTCTGCTTCTGATGCATATCCGCTTCTGTGCCCCATGTAAATCCCTAAACCAGAGGCTGATGCACTGAGCATGCTCTTGCATCATAACTTAATATTAAATGCAGAAATTTCTCAAGTTTTCTCCATGTAATTTCTCAAAGTTCATTCTGGATGACATAGTCTTCCTCAACAGTATTTTCTTTTCTCAAGGGATTTCTGTTTTTATTTTTTACTTCAGAATGTGAAGATTCTGGAGCTACAAATGTCTTCCAATTCTATAAATTAGAATTTCTGTAAATTATTCTTCTCAGGACTGCTGCAATGATAATGGTTTTCTAGAGCTCCTCAGCTTTTGCTAGGAAAAGAACTATTGAATTTTTTTTTCAATTTTAAGATACACTTTAAAAAAATATATATATATTTCAATATTTCTTTCTGGATTTCAATTTCACCAAGAACTGTGTAGTGTTTCTTTCCCTGTCAAAAATAAAAAGAGCTATCATTAAATTTACATTTGTCATAAAGCAGATTGCATTTAAGCATTAGTGACCTGCATTGTATTAGGACTGAGTAGCCTATAAAAGCATTCCCTTCAATATCAAGACTTCAATTGTAATACTTTGATTGTTCATCTAAAGCAGATATAATTCATACTATAGATCTATCTAACCTATCATGTATTATCTTTCGTCATCATCTGTCATTTATTTAACATCTATCTTCTATCTATTCATTTACCAATCATTTATCTAATTTCTCAGGGTGTATTTTCAGCACACACTTGCATCAAACTAAATTAATCAATAAAAATACTGGTAGTGATGATTAAAATGTTGTCTTCTGGGTTTCAACCTGGGCCTACCATTTCAGAAACTTTGAGAATAAACCCAGGAATCTGAATTTTTAACAAACTCTTAAGTTAACTGTACATCAAATTTGAAGATTACTGTGATCCAAAACTTTTTTTAAAATTGGTTCTACTGGGCTGATAATGGCTTTAATATAGACTTTCATTGTTATATCATAAAAGCTTTGGGGTTAATTCTTTAAATTTCTGGATGCTTTCTCTATGGGAGGAGTATTTCAAATCGTTTTAGCTAAACTATTATAAAAAGTTTTTCTTCTTTGTGTCATGGTGTTCATTATCATTTTCATTATTATCTTTATGATAAAATGTAATCTATGTTGGCATACTTTAGAAGAATTGTCCTTTAGAAAAATTTCCTATCCAAAATCAGCTTTTAGTGCGTACACCACCATATATATATATACCACTATATATATATGAGAACAGGCTCAGAGGAGCCAAATGACACCCACCTGATACCTCTTAGATTGGAAATACTTTAGTACAGTGGTTCTCAATTGGAGCAATTCTGTGCGCCCCGCCCCCCCTCCCCGCCGAGAACATTTGGCAATGTCTGAGACATTTTTGATTGTCTTGCCTTGGGGAGCTGGTGCCATTGGCATTTGGTGGTAGAGAACAGGTTGGCTGTTGAACATCCTGCAATGCACAGAGCAGTCCCTAACCAAGCAAAGAATTGTCCACCCTAAAATCTCAAAATTGCCAAGGTTGAGAAACCCTGCTTTAGAATAATCCTTTAAGACTGGAATGCACTAGGGCCCAAGAGTATTTGTTTTGGCTCATAGTTCCACTTCTAAGTGATGGCAGCAGGGAATTATTCTGGGCCTTGTGTTACAAGGGCACAGGAATTTAAAGGGGGTTTAGGATTAGACAACAATAACCTTAGTGGTCATTGATTACATATAGCTTACAGTACAAATTCCTTAGGCCTGTGGTTTTCAAGCATTAGCATACATCAGAACTGCCTGGAGGGCTTATTAAAACACTGATTTCTGGGCCGCACCCCTAGGGATTCTAATTCAGTAGGTCTGGGGTATTGCCAAGAATTTGCATGTCTTGCAAGTTCCCAGGAGATGCTAAAACGGCTCTTCCTGCAACACTTTGAGCACCACTGTCTAAGCCTGTTACTCTCAATCTGTCCAGACCCAGTCTGTCCTGGTAATCCTCATTAACTGTCATCAAGCATTTGTAGCAAAGTCAGATTGAATTTATCTTTGATTCTTGTTTACATCTAACATGTATTTAGTTATTTATTTGCTTGTTTATTTTTACAGGGCTGCCTTCATTCTGTTACTTTTGCTCAGAATGGTGTTTATTGTCATTTCATATACATACATACAAATGATATTCTCCTTTTAAGATTCTAGTACCAGGAAAAAACAAAACACAAACCAATAAGGAAGTCTCTGAGCTTCCCTTTCAAATGGCTTATTAACTGTTGCTTTGGTAACTGATAGTATTTTGTCTTCATTTGTTCAGAGGCAACTTGATACCCCACTTTCTGAACAATAATTAACTGAATACTATGAATTCCAATTTGCTAATGTTATGTCTTTCTTTTTTTTTTAAATCTCATTTTTCTAAATCCTGGTTTCTACACCTTTTTATTTCTTAATTTGATTTCATAAAAATTTCTATAAGTGTTATCAAATCCTTTGAAAAATAAAGTATAAATAATGAATAATACATCCTTCAGGTGCTATTAAAATGCTACCACACACAAGAGTGTCCCTGTTCTCACAATCCTAAAAATGATATTGCAATAATGCTCTCTCTGAATTCCTTCAGAATATTATTTGTGCCCCTTGTATGTCATGCTTTTTAAATGTTTTAATGTTCAAAATTATGCATTATTTGATAGTTCAGTAGACAATATGTAACATGAACATAAATGAACACAAATAGCAATAGGAGATACATCCCTGAACCCATTGTGGTAGGTTAATCATATACTCCAATTTAGATATGTCCTTAATCTTAACCCATATTCCTATGAGTGTGAAACCATTGCAAATAGGATCTCTTGAAGGTGTTATTTTTAATTAAGGTATGGCCCAATTGAATGAGGTTGGGTCTTAACCCAGGTTACTGGAGTTCTTTATTAGAAGAAGAAATTCAGACATGGTAAGGGAAAGTCATGGGGAGGAGCCAAAAGCCAGAAGTCAATGGAACCTGATGAGAGTAAGATACAGACCAAGAAACCCCGTGGATGTCCTGCAGCCAGCACCAGAATGTTACGGACTTTGGGGAGAAAGCTCTGTCTTGCTGATGCCTCAATTTTGGAATTCTTCTAGCTCCAAAACCCGGAGCCAATCAATTCCCATTGATTAAGCCATCCCGTTGTGGTGGTATTTGTTACAACAGTCTGACAAAATTAAGACACAAACATTCCAACTTAAGTATTTTGCTGTTGCAAACAGAGCTATAGTCATCCTTAACA
The DNA here is from genome assembly GCA_029593785.1 of Cabassous unicinctus. Classification (NCBI taxonomy): domain Eukaryota; kingdom Metazoa; phylum Chordata; class Mammalia; order Cingulata; family Chlamyphoridae; genus Cabassous; species Cabassous unicinctus. The sequence goes on along the minus strand of JAQZBX010001085.1, from coordinate 10,212 downwards.
TGTGTCTTTGTCCCATATGCAAGAGTTTCTCTAGGGCTGAGTCTAGGCTGTACAGCTAAATGGAACAACCAGATTTTAATGTGTGTATGATGAAGTTTATGGAATATTGTGGACTGTTTTCCAAAGTGGTTGTACCACTTCCATCAGCACCAGATGAAAAGTTAAGTTTCTGTTTCTAATGTAAAACAATCTTTGTGTTGCTAAAATATATCCAAGTTATTTATGATGAATACTTTTTGTGATTATAATTATTTTTAAATGATTAGATATAGGTTGACATAATTTGATTCATACTTTTACTTTTATGTTAGTGAGTGAGATTGGCCTGTGATTTTCCCTTTGTTTTTCTCTCTCACTGTCACACTGGTCTCATAGAATCAGTTGGGTAGTGTTTTAGTTTCCTTGGCTGCTCAAGCACATACCATGAAATGGGTTGGGTTAAACAATAAGAATTTATTTGCTTATGGTTTTGAGGTTAGGAAAAAGTCCAAATCAAGGCATCATCAAGGTGATTCATCCTCCTCTGAGACTGGAGTATTCTGGGACTGGCTGCTGTTAATCCTTGATCCTTAGCTTGTCACATGGCAATGCACATGGTGGTGTCCTCATGTTTCACTTCTCTTCCAGGGCCCATTGATTTTCAATTTCTGGCTATTCTGTCTGTGGTTTTCTCTCTGTGTGCCTGAAACTCATTTCACTTATAAAAGACTCCACTAATAGGATTAAGACTCATCCTGATTGGGCTGGGCCACACCTTAACTGAAGCAACCTCATCAAAGTGTCCTACTTACAATGGGTTCACACCCACAGGAATGGATTAAGTTTAAGAACATGTTTTTCTGGGGTACATACAGCCTCAAACCATCACAGGTTGTGGAGAGATTTTAAGCAAATTAAATGATCTATTCCATAAAGACTTGGCAGAAGTCATGTAAACCATCAGGAACTGGGTTTTCACAGTGATATAAATCACTGTATTTTATTTTGCTGTTTTTCAAATAATATATAATTATTTATATAATTGCATGTAATATATAATTCAAACAATATATATTTGAATGTATCCAATTGTTTTAAATCATCCTTTATACTAAAGAGTAAGTATCAACAAATAAGACTTTTTAGAGTAGGTGATAGGTATCCTGATTTTTTAAAATAAACTTCATTTTTAAAGAAGTGTTAAAGTTACAGGAAATTGAACAGAAAGTACAGTTACCATACACCCTGGCCCCCCATACACATAGTTTCTCCTTTTATTAACATATTGTGTTAACATGGTACATTTGTTTCATTTGATGAACCAATGTTGATACATTATTAGTAACTGAAGTCCATAGGATATAAAGTTTTGGTACGGGAATGACAGAAATAATTGGTAAGTAACAAAGGAGAGATCAGGAACCCATGATAAAGAGCTTTCTGTGATCTCATGACAACCATAACCAATAAAACAAAGCCACTTGAGGATATTTTAAGTTGGATATGGAGAATTCAAGACTTCTGCTAACCACGAGGAAGTAATGCCTTTGGAGACCCTGCTGCTGTTTTTGCCATTACTGCAACAAAGTGAACTCTCATAATATAGGTTTCCCTGAGAGGGTTTGGGGGAGAAAGGGCAGAGACCGAAGATTATCCCAGCTTGGGACATTATGTAGATCTATGAATTTAGTAAGCCTTTGCAGGCATGAGAACCTATCATAGAAATTCCAATGTGCATTGGAATAATGAAGGTTGAGATAAAGAAAATAATGGGATTTCTACAATTAACATGGGTAAAGGAAATAGAGAACAAAGGAGTTAGCAATTTGGAGTAATTTCGCTATTTGATATTATCAGGCAAACAATCATCAAACAGGAAGTACATGAGAAATAGTAGGGATTAGTGGGTGGGATAATGAGAGTGCTGTGTTCGGAATTTTGCTCCTAAAAATGAGCATGGTAGAGGAAAATTCAGGCTGAGAGACATTGAAAGGGAATATTTATCTTGACTGTGGTCTGAGTGAAAACACAGGACAGGGATTTCCTTTCTTTAGCTCAAGACCTAGCCAAGCACTATAAATTTCAGAGAATGGATAGAATCCACATAATCTATCAAAAGGATTATTCCTTTATAAATAGGTGCTCAGGAATTCCTAACAGTAAGAAATAGAGGCAAGAAATGCCTGAAATTAGTCTTGCTTCCAGGAAAGAGGGACAATCTGGCCCCAGACTGATGTTCTCCTTAAAGCAGAAGCATTATTCTTGGCCATGTGCATGATCAAGTAGACATCCAGTACTAAAGGATCAGCTGAGGAAACTAAAGAAAAGTACCACATTCTCTAAGGGACAAGGAAGCCTGGGTGAAAAGTGTAGTACTGGGGGGCCAAATATAGTGTCCTCAATTACTTGTCAAATTAATTGTTCTCCCTGAGTCTCAGTTATTCCATCTGTAAAATAGGCTGAACTGTATAGATATGATTCCCTCTGGCTGTGCAATTATGTTACTCATAATAAAAATAGATCTTCCTGTCTGTAATGACCAGCTATTTTTTATTTTTATTTTTTATATATTTTTTGGTCTCACAAGCATCTATTGCCTTTTCTTAGCATTTAAATTTATTTGGGCATTGACTGACACCCTTTTCTCCATTCATCAGAGCAGAAGCAGCATGAGTGCAGAAACTATACACCACCAACACATGGTAGATATCTGGCACACAGTTGGTGCTTGCTAGATATTTTTGGATATTTGTTAAATAATGTTGTTCAGGTGGGGCTCATTTCCACTTCCAAGGGGAAGCTAGTGACCCATATGTTGCATATAAATATACCAGGGTGTTTTGTTTATTTTCTTTTAAGGGATAGGTATATGTTTTAGTTTCCAAGCTGCTACCACAAATGTCACAAAATGATTTGGCTTAAACAATGGAAATTTTTTGGTTTATGGTTTCAGAGGCTGGAAGACTTGTTTCCTCTGGGCTCTTTAGCATTCTGGCTGGCTTACGGTAACACTTGGGTTCCTTGGCTTTCCTCTCATATGGAGATGACCTGTCCTTTCTCTTCCAGGTGCTGTGGTCTTCCAGAATCCAGTTGCAAAGGCTTTCTCTCTATAAAGCCTCCAGTAATAGGATTAAGACCCATTCTGATTCAGTTAGTCATGCCTTACCTAAATACAGCATCTTCAAAAGGTCCCATTTACAATGCATTCACACCCACAAGAATGGAATTAAGATTAAGAGCATGTGCTTTTTGGGGGGTACAAAATTCAGCCAAATACAGTATGTGACCTTGGCTGCCCAAACGAGTTTTAATCTCAGGACTAATTTTCTTAGCATTATTAAAATAGAAAACTATTTCTGCTAAATTTGAAGGTAATTGAAAAGAGTTCCTGGGGTTCACCACATGAAATCTGAGAATAGAACTAACTCACAAGAAAGAAGTTCTGAGAAGAGAGAGAAGGAAGAAGGAAGGGGGGAAGGGACTAGGAGGAATCAGAAAAAAGAAAGAAAGAGACAGAGAGAAAGCTACTAGAGAGAGAGAGAGATAACAAGTAAGAGGTGATGGCATAGAATAATATGTAATACATTTTAGTACCTAGCTTCGTCCATCGCAAAGGAATATGTATCTCCTGGACTTTTCAGTTCCAAGTTGTAATGATTTCTCTATTATCTTTAACTTTATTTGGTTTTCTGTAATTTGGAGTCAAAGGGATCTCAATTTCCTGGAGAAGACTAGGAAACTGTTATAAAGGTAGAAGATATTCATTTGAGATAGAGAAAGATTCCAAAGTGAACTAGATAATAACTAATATGAAGAAGCTATCCAGAAGTTAGTCTTGCTAACTGAAACCCATTACATTTGGAGTTCTGGGTCAGACAAAACTGAGAGCAAGTCTCCATTCTCCTACTTACAAGCAGAAGTAACCCAGCAAATGCTTAGCAGTACACAGAAGGTGCTCAATTAATTATGTTGAATGAGTGAATAAATAAATGAATGAATAACTTTGACAGGGTTACCTAATTCTCCTACATTCCAATGCCTCATCTGTAGTAAAGGGAATATAAGACTATCATATTATATAGCAACCTAAATGCTAACCCCCATACAATCACACAATTCCTGGAACAAAGTAGATCATCAGCAATTGTTTCTCTATTTCTTAGAGATAAAGTTGAGTGAAAACTAATATATCCTGGGCAAGTTCAAAGATAGTGATAGAGAGAGAAGAAAAGGCAGGCAGCCAAGGAGGTAGGCAAGGAGGCAGAAATGAAGGAAGGAATGTGAAAGCCCAATACTTCAGGCCACACCCACAGCAATATAACTAAACTCAGTCTTTGTGAAAAAGGGGTTGCATATAACTCTTATGTTGAACAAAGGTATATGTCTACAAATACCTTCATCCTTTCCCTCTCACTTCTCCCTGAGTCCGAGTCCATTGTGTGGGATTCAGAGCAGAGACCATATTATCATAAAAGGGTAGGACTCAGATCGTCTTCCATGAGAGAATTTGATTTGCTATTTGTTTAGAGAAGTCATCTGCATGACCCCATTTTCCAAGGGTGAGTTATAAGGTAGCTTATGTTGTGTTGCATAGCAGATTACATAGTCTACAGACTAACAAGATGTAAAGGAAGATGCTAACATGGAAATTGTTACTACAGGTATAAAAACGTGTCACCCTAATTAATATATACACATGCTGGTAATAAATTTATAGAAGAATATTGCATGTGAGAGGGTTTCTTTGTGTGAACATTTCTGCAACAGCCTGGTTTCATCAATTTCATAATTTTCTGATTGAAACCCATATTTTAATTATTTTTAACATACACCTGTAATATTGCAAAGTGCAGATGTTTTAATAGGGCTTTATAATAAACAGTCTTAAAATTGGAAATGTATGAATAAGTATGCAATCTTAATTATGATTAAGAATATAAAAGTAGGATTTAATAAGATGAGGTTGATTTAGAAGACTTTATCAAGCAGACTGAGACAGATAAGAATAAGCCACATTTGGGTCTTCAAAATGACATTGAAAGGGAATGAGGAACTTCCTTCCTGACATGGGAGAGCAAGGATTCATTTCCTTGCCATCTGGAAGCTTATACAGGTATACCTTGGAGATACTGTGGGTTCTGTTCCAGAGCAACACAATAAAGCAAATATCATAATAAAGTGAGTCATGTGATTTTTTTTTGGTTTCCCAGTGCATATAAAAGTTATGTTTATACTATACTGTAGTCTATTAATTGTGCAATAACATTCTGTCTGGATAAACAATGTACAGACTTTAATTAAAAGATTTTTATTGCTAAATAATGCTAGCCACCATCTGAGCCTTGATCAAGTTGTAATCTTTTTGCTGATGGAGGAGCGTGACTTGATGTCAACAGCTGGTGAATGATCAGGGGGTGGTTGCTGAAGGTTGGGATGGGTGTGGCAATTTCTTAAAATAAGATAACAATAAAGTTTGCTACACTGATTGACCCTTTCATAAAGATTTCTCTGTAGCGTGCAATGATATTTTATAGCAATTTACCCATAGCAGAACTTCTTTTAAAATTGGAGTCCGTCCTCTCAAATAATGCTGCTGCTTTATCAAGTAATTTCATGTACTATTCTAAATCTTTAGTTTTCATTTCAACAATGTTCACCAGGAATAGATTCCATCTCAAGAGACCACTTTCTTAGCTCATCCATAAGAAGAAATTACTAAACTGTTAATGTTTTGTTATGAGATTGCAGCAATTCAGTCACATCTCCAGGCTTCATTTATAATTCTAGTTCTCTTGCTATTTCCACCACATTGCAGTTATCTCCTCCACTGAAGTCCTGAACCCCTCAAAGTCATCTATGAGGGCTGAAATCAACTTCTTCCAAACTCCTGTAATATTGACATTTTGACCTCCTCCCATGAATTGCAGACATCTTTAATGGCCTCTAGAATGGTGAAGATTTTCCGGGAGTTACCAATTTACTTTGCACAGATCCATCAGCGAAATCACTATCTATGGCAGCTGTAGTCTTACTAAATATATTTCTTAAATAATAAACTTGAAAATCAAAATTACTCCTTGACCCATGGGCTGAGGATTTGTGTCAGTAGACCGGAAAACAATATTAATATCATTGTGCATTGCCATTAGAGCTCTTGGGTTACTAGGTGCTTTGCTGATGAGCTGTAATATTTAGAAAGGAATCCCTTTCTTCTGAGTAGGTCTCAACCATGGACTTAAACTATTCAGTGAAACATGTTGTAAACAGATGCACAATCATCCAGGCTTTGTTGTTGCATTTATAGAGCACAGGCATAGTATATTTAGCATAATTCTTAAGGACCCAAGGATTTTTGGAATGGTACATGAGTGTTGGCTTCAACTTAAAGTCACCAGCTGCATTAGCCCCTAACAAAAGAATCAGCCTGTCCTTTCAAGCTTTGAAGCCAGGCATTGACTTCTTCTCTTTAGCTGTGAAAATCCTACATGGCATCATCTTCCAATAGAAGGCTGTTTCATCTACATTGAAAATGTGTTGCTTCAAGTAATGACCTTCATCAATGATCTTAGCTATATATTCTGGATAACTTTTTGCAGCTTCTACATCAGCCCTTGCTGTTTATCGAGACTGCTTCTTTCCCTAAACCCCAGTGAACCAATCTCTTCTAGTGTCAAACTTTTCTTCTGCAGCTTCCTCACCTCTCTCAGCCTGCATAGGATTGAGGAGAGTTAGGGCCTTGCTCTGGATTAGGTTTTGGCTTAAGGGAATGCTGTGGCTGGTTTGATCTTCTATCCAAACCACTAAAACTTTCTCCACATCAGCTGTAAATCTGTTTCAATTTCTTATCATTCATGTGTTCACTGGAATAGCAATTATATTTTCCTTAAAACCTTTTTCCTTTGCAATCACAACTTGGCTAACTACTTGGCACAAGGCACTTAGCTTTTGGCCTATCTTGGCTTTTGACATGCTTTCCTCACTAAGCTTTTCTTTTTTAGCTTTGGATTCAAAGTGGAAAAGGTCCAATTCTTCCTTTCACTTGAACTCTTCGAGACCATTGTAGTGTTATTAATTGTCCTAATTTCAATATTGTTGTGTCTCAGGGAATAGGGAAACCCAGGGAAAGGGACAGTAGGGGAATGACCTGTCAGAGGAGGAGTCAGAACACACACAACTTTTATTGGTTAAGTTCACCATCTTACATGGGCTTGGTTTGTAGCATCCCCAAGCAATTATAAGAGTAACATCAAAAATCACTGATCACAGACCACCCTAAGAAATACAATAATAATGAGAACATTTGAAATATTGTGAGAGTTACCAAAATGTGACATAAAGACATGAAGTGAGCACATGCTATTGGAAAAATGGTGCCGATAGATTTGCTCTATGCCACAAACCTTCAATTTGTAAAAACGCAGTATCTGCAAAGTGGCATAAAGTAAGATTTATTAAGGTGAGATATTCTCATATAAGAGCATAAATGCCTTGTCAGGAGTTAGGGAGCAGTCGGGAAGCAGGAGGCCTTGCAGAACCCCAGCTTCAGTGTTCATATCTATACAAATGATTCTTCCTGCAGTACGAGTGAATGTCACAATTATCTACTACAGTAGGCTTCTACTCTTGCAAGAGGTCCATCCATGTGTTAGACAGGTGTTTCTTAAAGGATGGCTCAGGGACTACCTGCTTCACAATCACCTGGAATGCCTGTTTCAATCGCAGATTCCTGAGCCCCACGCAAAGCCTACATCATCTCTGGGTAGGACAGTGGAGAAACATGCAGTGGGAAATTCACAATTTGAAAACCACTACCAGAGGCAATATGACCAAATTGCCTGAGTTTGCGTTCCAGTTCCAGGTTACGGCAGTTAGTTCCATTGTGAAAAAGTGAGCAAGTTACTTAACTTCCCTATGCCTCAGTTTCCTTAACTTTATAAGAGGCACAGGCACACATTATAGAATGATACCTATGTCACACATATGTTGTGAAAATTAAATAATTTAATAGGCGTAAGTGGCTTAGAGCAGGGCTGTTCTAATCTGCTAGGTTGCTAAAAGCAATACACTTGAAATGGGTTGACTTTTACAATGCCAATTTATTAGCTTATAATTTTAAAGTTTTAAGGCTGAGAAAAATATCTAAATCAAGGCATCATAAGGAGATGCTTTCTTCCCCAAAACCACCTGCCAGTGATCCTGGAATATCATATGGCAAGGCACTTGATAGCATCTGCTGGTATCTCCCTTCTCTTCCAGGTTTTGTTGCTTTCAGCTTCTTGCTTCTGTGGCTTTCTCCCTCTCTCTCTCCCTTTCCATAGTCATCCCATTTATAAAGGACTCCAGTAAGAGAATTAAGACTCACCCTGGCCCATGCCTTAACTGAAGTAGCCCAATCTAAAGGTCCCACTTAGAATAGGTTTACAGCCATAGGAAGGGATTAACTTTAAGAACATATTTTTTTTCTGGGATTCATACAGCTTCATAACCATCACATTCTATCCCCAGGGCCCCAAAAGACATGTTCTTTCCATATGAATAATATATTTATCCCATCACAATATTCCAAAAACCTTAAATCATTTCAGAAGCAATATTAAGTACTAAGCCTCATTAAAATCAGTTGCAGGTGTTTTCTGCCCTGGGGCACAATTCCCCTCTAGCTGTGGACATGTGAGACTTAGAGAACAAGTTATTTGCTTTCAATATACTAAAAAGGAGCAGTCATAGTATAAACATTCCCATTCCCATAGGGAGAAATTAGAAGGAAAACAGATCATGGATCCTAAACAATTCTCAAACTCTGTAGGGCATACTCCATTAGATTTCAAAATCTGAGGGTCACCTATTGAATTATGCTTTGTCTTCCATGCTCCATAGAGTGGTAGCTCCACCTTTTCCAAGAGTTTTCACAGTGGTTATATTCTCACTAAACACTGCAGTGAGGGCTCCAACATCTTCAAACTTTGGGGTGACAGCCAGGCTCTTGGTACCACCCTCCTCAAGCATTGGGGTGGCAGTCAGCCTCTCCAAAATATCCCAGGCATCTGAGAAATTGGGGGTGGTAACACTCTTCATGAGCAAGGGGGCAGAAGGCCCACCCTCTCCAAACTCCTGGGCATACTTATGATTTCCACATATATGTGTGAACCTGCTCTCTTGGCCCAAGAAGGTCTTCAGTGCAGACCTCAGCAACCATGGTTCTTCATTTGAATTCATTTTTCCTTCAAACTGTCCCTTTTCTGTCCCTTTTAGTCCAGGCTGGCAGTGGTTCTGTTCATACAGATCTTGCAAAAAACTTGGGTTTGCATGTAGTACACAGAAGTCCAAATCTTTAGATAGTAGGACTTTCCACAGATCTTAACTGAAAAACTGCACCTCCAATCCTGACATGCACTGAAATGTCTGACTGGTTCCAAGTTCAGTTAAATCCTCCTATGGGGGCCTATTCTCTGAGGACCCATTTTCCAGAAGCTCAGAATTTTCCAAACCACCAATTTCTGTGTTTTTCTTTTTTTTTTTTGCCCAGGAATTCAGTTCTAGCTTATCCCTTTCATCTTTCATTTTACTATAAGCTGCAAGGAGAAGTCAGGTCACATTTTCCACAAATATTTTGGAAATATCCTCAGCTAGATATCCAAGTTCATCATTTTCAAATTCTGCCTTCCATCCAACATCAGGACTCCATTTTGCCAAATTCTCTGACATTTTAAAGCAAGGATCACCTTTCTTTTAATTTGCAATGACACATTCATCATTTCTGCCTAAGTCCTCATCAGAAGTGCCTTTAGCTTCCATATTTCTACCAACAGTCTCCTCAAAGCACTCTAGGCTTTTCCTATCAAGCATCTCACAATTCTGCCAGAATCTACCCCTTACCCATTTATAAAGTTGTTCCCACATTTTTGGTATTTGCAATAGTAACACTCAACTTTCCTGGTACCAAAATTGTTCTAGTCCACTAGACTGCAAAAATCAATATATCAGAAATGGGTTTGCTTTTGCAATGGGGATTTATTAGATTATAAGCTTACAATTTTGAGGCTGAGAAAAATGTCCAAATCAAGGCATCATCAGGAGATGCTGTCTTCCCAAAGACCACCTGCTAGCAATCCTGGATTACTCTGTCACATGGCAAAGCACATGGCTGCATCTGCTGGTCTCTTCCTTCTCTTCTAGGTTTCACTGTGTTCAGTTTCTTGCTTCTTTGGCCTTTCTGGCTCTCTCTGTCTCTCC
>JAQZBX010001084.1:0-89435 GCA_029593785.1 Cabassous unicinctus | reverse complement strand
AGAGAGTTTACATCTTTATTCTTAAAAGGGTGCTGAAGGGAGATGGTCATTCTTTTGTAACTACTTCCTGCTGGTTAGGAGCAGTAGCCCTACCTGACAAGGTGTAAAACTCTCTGGTTATTCTATCTTGGTTGGAGGAGGACAGATCTGGCATCCTGGGTAAAGCTGGATGAAGTTCCCATATGGCTAATAAGATGTTGATTTTGGAAGAAATAAACTTGCTTAGAATTTTGGATATATGGTCCCACTAAGAGGATACTGGACCACAAAAATAGAAAAGGCCAGGTGCCTGGAAAGGCTGCATTTTCCCAAAGTTAGTGGGAAACAGTATTATTTTTTTTCAGTTATTTTATGCTATTGATTAATTCTAGGGAAATATTGTAATAGAGAATGGGGTTAGGTATAAATTGTCAATTTCAGTTCCTATGGTAGAGTATAGGAATGAGAAGAGGCATTGCCCTTTTTAGTTAACCTACAGGAGATGAAAACATACAAGGTTTCTTAAGGGATGTCTGGTTTGCCCTCTCCCTAACACTAGGCATCTGGGGTAGAGTTAGAGTAGTTGGCTTTGACATAGACACTAATTAGCTTTGTCTCTTGAAGAGGTATTTCAGGCCATCCAATTCCTGACACTTGTGCATTCTGTCTGATGCTTCTCAGATCCTGGGTGAAGAAAGGTTGCCCATGGACCATCTCAAAGGGGCTAAGCTGAAGTGGGTCTTAACAGCCTCATTTGCTGTTTCCCTTCAGGTAAGAAATACTTAGCCTGGCAGGATGGCATGTGGGTTTGCCAGTCCTCTCCAGGGTATGAGTGGGACAGGTTCTGAAACAAGGGTTAAGAGGGAGACCTGGGTTAAGCATGTTCATTAACTACTAGAAAATGAAGTTTACCAGGATTTTTAACATGTTTGTCCCTCTGCATATGATTTAGAGTAGAAAAGATATCACCATAATCATCAGGCATATATCTAGAATAGGATGTAAGTACAGTACTTAATACTAATTAATGCACTACTCAATGAATAAGTTTTTCTTTGAGCTGCAATTAATAGATTTAAGTTCCAGGTTTGCAATTCCTTACATGTTACCTCTCCATGGGAGCAGGCCATAATGCCAATTGTTTCAAAGCATCCAAGTTGAGTTTTGGGGGATATTCAGAGTTACTTCTCTGATTCCCATCACCCTGAGATCAGAGACCTTGCCACCTGGCATTTCCGGGGGCCATTGTAGATTTGGGAGACAGGCTAAATAGATCTCAGGGTCGAATATTTCTCCTTCCTGGAGAAGGGGCATAAAGCTTCTTTTTATTCTTACAGAGGTCTTAAGAGCAGTCTTAGTAACTGAGAATTTTCCAGTTAGACCAGCCATCAAAAAGCCATTAAGTGATTAGAGATCAATTGTTTTAGCTAACAGGCCTTGGGGCCCTGAACAATAACTTCATTACTAGCAAATGCATTTTTAGTTTTACACTTTAAGACATTCTAAAGCATTTTAACAAAAAACCTGTAATGAGAAATTCAGTAGTAGGAAGTAGGAAGGTAAAACGCTGGTAAAGGTTAATTATGAGAGGATCCCTGGCCTGACCTCCCTGGGGAAGGGAATTTCCACGACATCCATCTTGGCCCTCTTGCCTCTGCCTTCCCACTCCATCCCAGACCAGGTAGCTGGGTGTGGTCAATAGGAAGGCAGGTCTGCAAAGGCGTGGAGAGGCCAAGCCCTTGGTTGAGTCATTGCCTTGCTGCTGCCGCCAATTGGAGAGGGTGTGAGAAGGCAATACCCTGAGGGCAAAGACAACTGGCTGTTAAAAGGGCTTGAAAAAGGAGCTTTGCAGTGGCGGGCACTTGGCTGGGGGACCTCTGTCTTGTCAGGGACCTGCTTTGAGCCCCTGCCCTGTATTGCAGCCCTCTTGGCCAGGTAAGATTTCACAAGCCTGGAGCGCGGCGTAGACACAGAGAGTTCCTGTGACCCAGCCTCTTACCTCCCGGGATTACGTCCCATGGGGGCTCATGGGTGAACTCATTTAAAATGGATAAGGCATTAAACAGGTTGTAGGTCATAGTTTCACTCACCAATATATCCTGGCTGGCTTGCCAAATATGTTACCAGATTTTGTCCGGGTTCTTGACTATGCTGCAGAAATGAATTTCAAGAGCATGTCAGGGTAGTTAGGCCAGTAATTTATTAAGGTAGGGAGGGAAGAGAAACGGGAGAAAATTACAGATCACAGGTCCCTAGTCAAGAGTAAGGGGCTGAAGAATGTAAAGAGAGCTGATTTATAGACTATAATTTCCCATTATAGATTATAAATGCTCAGGTTTTGTTTGCATGTTGATCCACACAGGAGGGACATGGTGAGAGCAGGGCACAGAAGGCAAGAGAATGGATAGAGGAGTTTTACCTTTGCACTTGCATTTTAAACCATTAATTATTCCAGCCCTTTGCTAATGGCATGGGAGGAGTCCCAGCTCTTTGCTGTTTTGATTGATAACTCCACCCATCAATCCCCTGGGTGGGCTCAATGATAATGTCCTTGGAGAATATCTGGTGCTTCTCCTGGCTTCCAGAGGGACTCTCATTCTGGGTGGCAGAAATCTTGCGAGGGTCTTCCAGAAGCCATCTTAGGGATATTAATATCCACGTGCACTTCTTGCCAGGTTCCAGATCCATCTACTGATTTCCTATCTAGCCTGGTTCACTTATAAGAAGCAATAATCTGGATGAGAGTGTTTTCAACACTTTAAAAGAGTTTTGTGGAGTCAAAAGGTATAATAATGTTGGCTGGCTCCTCCTAGATACTCTGGATACAGTTACAAAAGTAAAAGATGAACTAAAGTCTTCAAATGTGAAATTTAAACACTGCATGAATGATGTGAAAGTTTCTATGTGTACTCTGAAAGAAAATCTTGTCTCCTGCAGCCACAGGCTTAAGATATCTGAGAACCAAACTAAAACTCTCATTGTATAAGTAGCGGAGTTACAACGGAAACTAAAATCTCAACTCCCCAGGGTTTCTGCTGTTAAAGTGAAGGCATTGATTGGAAAGGAGTGGAACCCAGAGGATTGGGATGGAGACATATGGGATGATGATAATATTTGTGGGGACCATTGGGAATCTAAATTCTGCTGAGGCTTTATGAGATAAACCTGCAATGGCCTGCCCTGTGGAGACCACACCTTGTTAACCTTGTATCACCCAGCCTCCACCCTGTCCTGAGGAATCTGCCTTCCAACACCTGTCTGAAGAGATTAATCCTGTCTCACCAGGAGAAATTGCAAAGGAACGCCCTGAGGTCAGTAGCGTGCAAGACAATTCTAATCCTTCTACTTACTCACATTCACCAACGCTCTTCTCTTCGAGACCTATTTCTACACTAAAATCACAACAAGCCCCCAAAGGTGAAATACAAAGTGTGACCCATGAGAAAGTATGCTATACTCTGAAAGAACTGCATGAGTTTTCCAATTTATTTAGACAGAAATCAGGGGAATATGTGTGGGAATGGCTACTAAGCATATGGGATAATGGTGGAAGGAATATAAAGCTGGATCATGCTGAATTTATTGATATGGGCCCACTAAGCAGAAATTCTGCATTCAATGCTGTAGCTCAAGGGTTAGAAAGGGCTCTAATTGTTGGAGTGGCTGACTGAAAAATAGACCAAAAGATGGCCTAGCATGTCTGATGTTGAGATGCCGCATTTGCCCTGGTTAACAGTAGAAAATGGAATTCAGAGGCTTAGAGAGATTGGAATGCTAGAACGGATTTACCATTTGAGACCTGCCCACCCACCCAAGGAATGACCAGAGGACCCACCTTTAAATGAGGAATAAGATTGTAAGACTAACTCCATCTTCCCAGAAAAGCTCTGTGGTTGCTCTTCTCTGTAGTCCAGATATTACTGAAGGCTGGGCTGTAATGGAATTAGGATCCTTGAACATTATGGCAATGATTGGATCTGGGGCCAGCAAAGGTCAAGTATTGGCAGTTAATCACCAAAGACAAGGTGGGTGTTTCTACCTCAATAAAAGGCAGATTCAAAGCAGCAATCAAAATAGTCTGAGTCTCACAGAGTTATGGCATTGGCTAATAGATCATGGGGTATCTAGAAGTTAAATAGATGGGCAGTCTAGTAAGTTTCCTCTGGATCTGTATAAGCAGAAGAGTTCTAGGTCAAATGAACAAAACCCTAACTCAAATTACACATGCAGAGAATCATGGCCACTTAATCAATTCCCAGAGCCCCTTGAATGAGGAGAAGGCCAGGTCCCTTTGGAAAAGGATCCTGTTAAACTGCTAAAAATGTATACTGTTAGTCTTCCTCCCACCTTTCCCCAGGAGAACTACAGCCTTTTACCAGAGTAGCTGAGCATTGGGGAAAAGGAAATGATAAGACATTTTGGGGATTATTAGACACTGGCTCAGAAGTGACATTAATTCCAAGAGACCCAAAGCATTACTGTGGTCCACCAGTTAGAGTAGGAGCTTATGGAGGTCAGGTGATTGATGGAGTTTTAACTCAGGTCTGTCTCACAGTGGGTCCAATGGGTCCCCAGACCCATTCTCTGGTTATTCCCAGTTCCAGAATGCATAATTGGAATAGACATACTCAGTACCTGGCAGAATCCCCACATTGGATCTCTGACTTGTGGAGTGAGAGCTATTATGGAAGGAAAGGCCAAGCCACTAGAACTGCCTCTGCCTAGCAAAATAGTAAATCAAAAGCAATACCGGATTTCTGGAGTGATTGCAGAGATTATTGCCACCAAGGGTTTGAAGGATGCAGGGGTGGTGATTCCCACCACATCCCCATTTAACTTTCCTATTTGGCCTGTGCAGAAAACAGATGGAGCTTGGAGGATGACAGTAGATTATCAAAAACTTAACCAGGTGGTGACTCAAATTTCAGCTGCTGTCCCAGATGTGGTAGCATTGTTAGAGCAAATCAACACATCCCCTGATACCTGTATATAGCTGGTGATCTGACAAACGCTTTTTACTCAATTGCCATTAGTAAGGGCCACTAAAATAGTTTCCTTTCAGCTGGCAAAGCCAGCAGTATACCTTTACTGTCCTGCCTTAGGGGTATATCAACTCTCCACTACTATGTTACAACATTGTGTGCAGGGTCCTTGATCATCTCTCCCTCCCACAGCCTTGGCCTCTTGGGGAGTCCCTTACAATCAGTTGACTGAGGAAGAGAAAACTCGGGCCTGGTTTACAGATGGTTCTGCATGATATGCAGGTACCACCCAAAAGGGGACAGCTGCAGCACTGCAACCCTTTTCTGGAACATCCCTTAAGGATAGTGGCAAGGGCAAATCCTCTCAGCGGGAAGAACGTTGATCAGTGCACCTGGTTGTTCATTTTGCTTGGAGGAAGAAATGGCCACAGGAGCATTTGTACAGAATCATGGAGTGTTGCCAATGTTTGACTGGATGGTCATGGACTTGGAAGGAACATGATTGGAAAATTGGTGACAAAAAGGTCTCAGGAAGAAGTATGTGGATAGACCTTTCTGAGTGGGCAAAAGTCATGAAAATATTTGTTTTCCACGTGAATGCTCACCAGAGGGTTGTTTCAGCAGAGGAAGATTTTAATAATCAAGTGGACAAGATGACCCACTCTGAGGCTAATTCTCAGGCTCTTTCTTCAGCCACTCCTGTCATTGCCCAATGGGGTCTTGAACAAAGTGGCCATGGAGATAGGGAGATAGGTTACGCATGGGCTCAGCAACATAGACATCCCCTCACCAAAGCTGACTTGGCTACAGCCACAGCTGAGTGACCAATCTGCCAGCAGCAGAGACCCACGCTCAGCACCCAATATGGCACCATTCACTGAGGTGATCAGCCTGCTACCTGGTAGAAAGTTGACTACTTTAGACCACTTCCACTATTAGAGGGGCAGTGATTTGTTATAACTGGAATGGACACATACTCCCGATATGGGTTTGCATTTCCTTCACGCAATGCTTCTTCCAAAACTACCATCTGTGGACTTACTGAATGTCTTATCTACTGCCACAGGATTCCACACAACATTGCTTCTGATCAAAAAACCCATTGCACAGCAAATGATGTGTGGGAATGGACACATGCCCATGGAATTCACTGGTCTTACCATGTTCCCTATCACCCTGAAGCAGCTGGATTGATAGAACAGTGGAATGGCCTTTTGAAGGCTCAGTTAGGGTGCCATCTAGGTGGCAATACCTTGCAGGGCTGGGGCAATGTTCTCCATGAAGCTGTGTGTGCTCTAAATCTGCATCCACTCTATGGTGCTGTTTCTCCCATAACCAGGATTCATGTGTCCAGGAATCAAGGGGTGGAAATGGGAGTGGCATCACTCACTATTACCCCTAGTGACCCACTAGGAAAATTTTTGCTTCCTGTCCCTGCAACCTTAAGCTCTGCTGGTCTACAGGTTTTATTCCCAAAAGGAGGACACAACCAGGGAATGCAACAATGATTCCATTGAACTGGAATTTAAGACTGCGTTCTGGCCACTTTGGACTCCTCTTACCTCTGAATCAACAGGCAAAGAAGGGAATTACTGTACTAGCTGGGATGATTGATCCTTACTATCAAGGGGAAATAGGACTACATCTACATAATGAGGATAAAGAAGTGTTTGCCTGGAATACAGGAGATCTTCTAAGGCATCTCACAGTACTGTCATGCCCTGTGATTAAAATCAATGGAAAAATTGCAACAATCCAATCCAAGCAGTACTAACAATGGCCCAGAATCTTCAGGAATGAAACTTTGGGTCACCCAACCAGGCAAAGAACCATGGCCAACTGAAGTGCTTGCTGAAGGTAATGGGAATATGGAATGGGTATTGGAAGAAGGTAGTGATAAATATGAACTTAATCCACATGACCAGTTATAGAAATAAGAACTGTAACAGTTAAGAATCTTTCTTCCTTGTTTCATTATGAGTATGATTGTATATGTACACAAAATGAATTTCTTTTGTTTTTTCCCCAACCTTTGCCCTTAGCATATGACAAGTTGTATTAGTTTCATGTCATAATATTTAAGGATGTCAAGTTTAAGAGCGAATATTACCCAAGAACTTGCACCCTATTCTGTAGGGAATTAATGTGCTTCTGGTTGTATGCAGGAGAGTTGAATATTGTTAGGTGGAAATATATATAAATGCATGTAGGTTATTGTTTTACTTAGAGACTAAGTACAGTTTAAGGTAATGTGTATGGTTGCTGAGTTGACAAGGGGAGGACTGTAATGGTCAGGCTAATGTGTCAACTCGCCAGGTAATTGTGCCCAGTTGTTTGGTCAAGCAAGCACTGGGCTAATTGTAATACAAGGACATTTATGGGCTTTAGTCATTGGTGAGTTTACTGCATAGATGACTGATTACATCTGCGTCAACCAGGGAGACTGCCATTAGCAATGAGTGACGCTTTATCCAATCAGTTGAATGCTTTAAAAGGGTAAGTGATTTCAGCATTCAGAGAGAATTTCCCAGTTTGTCTTTGGACAGCCAGCATCTCCTGGAAACTCATCAAGGAACTTCACTGGACTTTCATCGGAGCCCCTGGTTTGAAGCCTGCCTGCAGAACCTGGACTTGTGCACCCCCATGGTCATGTAAGAGACTCTTATAAGATCTCATACTATTTACAGATATCTCCTGTCAATTCCTTTTCCCTATAGAACCCTGACTATTACACCCAACTTATGGTTTATCATGGAAAATGGTCCATGTGCTCTCGAGAAAAATGTGTATTCTATTTTGTTGCACGAAGGGTTCTATATATGTCTTCTAAGTCAATTTGGTTTAGAGTGTCATTCAAGTCTTGTACTTCCTTATTGACCTTGTGACTAGACATTCTATTCATTATTGAAAGTGGCATATTATACTCTCCTACTATTAATGTAGAACCTTCAATTTCTCCCTCCAAATCTGTCAGTATTTGCTTCATTTATTTTGAGGCTGTGCTGTTACATGTATTTTAAAATACATTTTTATCACAGAAGTTGCAAACTTACAAAACAATCATGCACATGTGTAGAATTCCCATACAACACCCCTTCACTAACACATCACACCATTGTGGAACATTTGTTACAGAACATCTGTTATATGATCAGACTATTACTACTAGCTATGGTCCATAGCATACAGTTGGCATATTTTTTCATAGCCCCCTATTATTAACACCGTACATCTTTGGTATTGATGCAAGAATATTACCTTATTGCTTTTAATTATACTCCATATGTTACATTAATTGAAATTTTCCCCATGCTTCTCCACATTCCCACCACCCTGCAATAGTGACATACATCCATTCTAATTCACAGAAGGATATTATTGCATTTCAACATTAACAATTCTCATCCAACTCTGGGTTCACTGTGTTATTCAGTCCCTAGACTTTTATATAGTTTTCTTTCAATTGACATTTTCATCCCTATACTACCCTTTGCAGCCACATTCCCAATTAAAAATCAGCTGCGACTCACTATAATTTGTTACCATCAACTCTATCCATTTCCACACTTTTGCAGTCAAGTTAATTAAAACTTCTACATACATTAAGCATCAGTACTCCTTCAGAGGCCTACTCTTATCTCCTAATGCCCTATACTCTAAGTTTTAACTCCATGCATTTATTCTTTGTATTTAGTTCATATTCGTGACACCATACAATATTTGTTCTTTTGTATCTGGCTCATTTTACTTAGCATAATTTCTTCAAGATTCATCCATGTTATCATATGTGTCCCAAATTCATTTCTTCTTACTGAAGCATAGTATTTCATCATATGTGTATACCACATTTTGTTTATCCATTCATTGGTTGATGGACACTTGGGTTGTTTCCATGTTTGGCAATTGTGAATAACACTCCTATGAACATCGGTGTGCAGATGTCTGTTTGTGTCACAGTTTTCAGTTCTTCTTCTGGATAGATTCCTAGTATAAAAATTGCTGGATCATATAAGTTCTATATTTACCTTCCTGAGGAACCACTAAACTGTCTTCCACAGAAGGTACACCATTTTACAATCCCACCAAAAATGAAGGAGAGTTCCTATTTCTCCACATCCTCTCCAGCACTAATTGTTTTCTGTTTTTTTTTTAATAATGGTAATTCTATGTGATGTGAGATGATATCTGTCTCATTTTGATTTTCATTTCTCTAATAGCTAGTGATAGTGAACATTTTTTCATATGCTTTTTGGCCATTTATATTTCCTCTTTGGAGAAATATCTATTTAAGTCTTTTGCACATTTTTTAATTGGATTGATTGCATGCTCTTTTATTGTTGAGTTTTATGATCTCTTTATATAGATGGAAATCAAACCCTTATTAGATATGTGGTTTCCAACTATTTTCTCCCTTGAGTGGGCTGCCTTTAAACCCTCTTGGCAAGGTCGTTTGAAGCACAAAAATGTTTAAGTTTGAGGAGGTCACATTTATCCATGTTTTCTTTCATTGCTCGTGCTTTCAGTGTAAGGCTTAAGAATGCACCACTTACCACCAGGTCTTGAAGATGTTTTCCTACATTTTTCTCTAGGAGCTTTATGGTTCTAGCTTTTATATTTAGGTTTAATTTAATTTTGATTTAATTTTTGTATAAGATGTGAGATGGGGTCCTCTTTCTTTCTTTTGGATATGGATATCAAATTCTCACAGTTCCACTTGTTGACTAGACTTTTCTGCCTCAGCTGTGTGAGCTTGAAAGGCTTGTCAAAAATCACTTGACCGTAGATGTAAGAGTCTGTCTCTGAACCATCAATTCAGTTCCACTGGTCTCTGTGTCTATCCTTATGTTGGTAGCATGTTGTTTTTAGCACTGTAGCTAGGTAATTGATTTAAAGTCTGGAAGTGAGAATCCTCCAAGTTTACTTTTAATTTTTAAGATGTTTCTGGCTATTCAGGGACACTTACCGTTCCAAATAAATTTGATAATTGTGTTTTGCATTTGTTTTAAAAATGCTGGTGGAATTTTTATCAGGATTGCATTGAATCTGTTTATCAATTTGGATAGAATTGACATCTTAATGATATTTAGGCTTCCAATCCATGGAAGAGCATCAAGTATTCTTTCAATTATTTAGGTCTTTTTAAATTTCTTTTAGCAAAGCATTAAACTTTTCTGAATACAAGTGCTTTACATCTTTGGTTAAGTTTATTTCTACTATTTGATTCTTTTAGTCACTATTATAAATGGAATTTTTTTCCTGAGTTCCTTCTCAGACTGTGCATTACTAGTGAATACAAGCACTTCTGACTTTTGCATATTGATTTTTTATTCTGACACTCTAGTGAAATCCTTTATTAGCTCTAGCAGCATTGTTGTAGATTTTTCAGGACTTTCTAGGTATAGGATCATATCATCTGTGAATGAATAGCAAAAGTTTTACTTTTTCCTTTCCAATTTGGATGCCTTAATTTTTTTCTTGCCTAAGTGCTCTAGCTAGAAACTCTAGAACTATTTTGAACAACAGTGGTCACAGTGAGCATCCTTGTCTTGTTCGTGATCTCAATGGGAAAGCTTTCAGTCTTTCCCATCGAGTACAATGTTAGCTGTGAGTTTTTTATATATGACCTTTATCATGTTAAGAAAGTTTCCTTCAATTACTATCTTTTGCAATATTTTTATCAAGAAAAGATGCTGTATTTGGTCAAATGTCTTTTCTCCATGAGTCAATAGGATCATGTGGTTTTTCTTCTTTGATTTATTAATGTGGTATATTGCACTGATGGATTTTATTGTGTTGAACCATCCCTGCATGCCTAGTATAAAACCCACTTGATCATGATGAATAATTATTTTAATGTATTATTGGATTCAATTAGCAAGTATTTTGTGGAGGATTTTTCCAAATTCATTAAGGAAATGGGTCTGTAATTTTTTTTTCTTTTGTAATATCTTTATCTAGCTTTGTTATTAGGGTGATAACAGATTTGTAGAATGAGTTTGGTAGCATTCCTTCTTGTTTAAAATTTTAGAAGAGTTTGAGTAAGATTGGTCTTAAATCTTCTTTGAATGCTGGTAGAACTCACCTTGAAACCATTTAGTCCTGGGCTTTTCATTTTGAGGAGTTGTTTGATTACTGTTTCAATTTCTTTACCTCTGAATGGTTTGCTGAGGTCTTCTATTTCTTCTATGGTCAGTGTAGGGTGTTCATACATTCCTGGGACCTTCTTTCCAATATCAAAACTGCTTCTCAAAGACTGCTTCTCAAAAACTGTTCTGAAAATGCCTTTTATATTTGATTCCCCACCCACGAAGGGGTGGGGCTTAACACCCTAATCATAACCTAATCACGTCCAGATTAACAGATCAGTTTACAAGCATGATCCAATTATATTTTTGGAATTCATAATTACATCAAATTGACCAACGGTTACAGGTGCACATATATTTTTGATCATTATTTCTTCCAGGCAAATTGCCACTTTCATTAATATATAATGTCCATCCCTGTCTCTAATAACAGTTTTGCTTTTAAAGTCTATTTCATCTTATAGAAGTATAACTACTTCAGCTTTTTTTTGTTTTTATTTTTGTTACTGCTTGTGCGGAATACATTTTTCCAGGTTTTCACTTTCAATTTATTTGTATCCTTGGGTCTGACATGAGTCTCCTGTATACAGCATATAGATGTTTCATATTTTCCTATCCATTCTGCCAGTCTGTGTCTTTTGATTGGGGAGTTTAATCCATTAACATTCAATGTTATTACTGTAAAGACAGTTCTTAATTCACTTATTTTGACCCTTGGATATTACCTGTCATATTTTATTTTCACCACTCTTTTTACATTTTACTTACTTTTACTGATATAAT
This sequence comes from Cabassous unicinctus, assembly GCA_029593785.1. Classification (NCBI taxonomy): domain Eukaryota; kingdom Metazoa; phylum Chordata; class Mammalia; order Cingulata; family Chlamyphoridae; genus Cabassous; species Cabassous unicinctus. Next base: position 77,605 of record JAQZBX010001084.1, on the reverse strand, counting down.
CTTCATTTCTAGACTCTCTTCCAAGGCTCCCACTTACCTCTTTTCTTTTCAGACTGTAGCACTCCCTTTAGTATTTCCTGCAAAGCCAATCTCTTGGTTACAAATTCTCTGTTTCTGTTTATCTGTGAATATTCTAAACTTGCCCACATTTTTGAAAGACAGTCTTGCTGGATATCAGATTCTTGGCTGGCAGTTTTTCTCTTGCAGTATCTTAAATATGTCATTCCATTGCCTTCTTGCCTTCATGGTTTCAGATGAGAAATTGGCACTTATTATTACTGGATACCCCTTATATGTTATGCATCATTTTTCTCTTCCTGCTCTCAGAATTCTCTCTTTGTCTTTGGCATTTGGCTTTCTGATTAGTATGTTCTTCTACTTTGATTTATTCAGATGGGAATATGTTGTGCTTTTTGGACCTGGATATCTATGTCCTTCAATAGGTTTGGGGGATTTTCTACCATCATTTCTTCAAATATTCCTTCTGCCCCTTTTCCCTTCTCTTTTCCTTCAGGGACACCCATGACACATATGTGTGGGCATCTTTTGCCATCATTTAATTCCCTGAGACCCTGTTCAATTTTTCCATTCTTTTCTTCATTTGTTTTTGTTTATGTGCACTTTTGGAAGCCATGTCTTCAAGCTCACTGATCCTTTCTTCTGTCTCTTCAAATCTGCTGTTAAATGCCTCCAATGTATTTTTAAATTTCATTTATTGGGCCTTTCATTCTCATAAGATCTGCTATTTTTCCATGTATGTTTTCAAATTCTTTGTGCTAACCCAGTGTCTTCTAAATATCTTTAATCTCTTTAGTCATCTCATTGAATTCATTAAGGAGATTTTTTTTGAACATCTATAATTAATTGTCTCAACTCATTTATGCCATCTGGAGGCTTATCTTCTTCCTTTGACTGGGCCATATCTTCCTGTTTCTTGGTATGGATTGAAGTTTTTTGTTGGTATCTTGGCATCTGGCTTATTAGATATATTTATTCTGGGCACAGTTTCTCTCTTTAGTTTATGGACTTAGTGCCTTTTCTCCCTTGCTGGTTGTGTAGCTGAGGATTTAGTTGGTACTTTAAGCTGTGGAGGCTAAATTTGCCTGTGTTTCCCCAGGAACCAACGAAGCTTTTCCCACTTTTCTCCTCTGCCAGGGGAAGAGACAGAGCTGAAGCTATGTGTTACAATCCAAGTCGTGCAGACCAAGGCCATCTGTAGTTGCTCACAGAGACTGATAAAGCTTCACACTCCTTCCTCCCCTGCCTGGGTTGGGAATGGAACTGCAGATGTGGGCAGCAATCTATGTCATATGGGTCCAAAATTACTGCAAGTTGCCCAGGTAGACTAACATAGCACTGGTTCCTCCTCCCCTGCCTGGGGTGGGGATGGTCCTTCCAGAGTGTCTAAAAATCTAACCTACAGTTACCCTGAGAGGCTTACGGATTACTGTTTCTTCTGCCCCTTTAGAGAGTGGGAATGGAACCACAGGCACACAACAGTTCAATATGTGTAGGCCAAAAGTACCTGCCATTAGCCAGAGAAGCTGAGGAAACAACACCCCCTCCCCTTTCCTTTTGGGCAGTTGAAGTGGATCCACAGGTGCCTAACAGTTGTAGGCCAAAAGTACCTGCCATTGCTCAAAGAGGATGAAGAAACACAAGACCCCTCCTCTCCTATTGGGGGATGGGAGTGTGTTCACAGGTACCCACAGGTAGTCCAGTCTATGCAGGCCAAAAGAGTGTGCCATTTCCAAAAAAGGCTGAGGAAGCACAGATCCTCTCCTATCCTACTTGGGGGTAGGGATGGAGCTACAGGTATCTGACTAATCTTTCTGTGTGGGCCAAAAGAACCTGTAGTTACTCAGAAAGGCTTGGGAAACACTGCCCCCTCTTGTCCTATTGGGGTTAGGGGTGGATCCACAGGCACCCAACAGTTAAGTTTGTGCAGGCCAAAAATGCCTGCAGTTGCCCTGCCAGCCTGAGGAAACACCAGGCCCCTCCTCTCCTATGGGAGAGCAAGTGTGGAGATGGAATCCAAGGCACTCAACAAACCAGTCTGGGTGGGCTAAAACTGCTCTAAGTTGCCCACAGAGGCAGAGGGAACACTCCCCTCCTATCCTATTTGGGGGCAGGGATGGAGCTAAAGGTGTCCAAGTATCCAGTCTGTGCACCTGCAGTTGCCCAGAGAGTCAGAAGAAACACCATCTCCCTTTTATCTATTGGGGTGGAAGAGTGGAGATGAAATTGAAGGCACTCAACAAACCAGTTGGACTGAAAGTGTCTGTAGTTGCCCAGAGAGGCCAAGGAAACACAGCTCCTCTCTTACCTGTTGGGATGCAGGGATGGAGCCCCAGGTGTCCGTCTATTCAGTCTGTGCTAGCCAAAAGTGCCTGCAGTTATCTGTAGAGGCTGTTGCAGATCCCCTCTGCTACTTCCATGATGGAGGTGGAGCTGGAGCCTACGCTAGGGCTGCAATCTGATCTAGGTGGAAAGAAGCTGGTCCCTACCATCACTGTGATTTTCAACAACCCCAGCTTTCCATCATGACAGGGACAGAGTTAAAATGGTGGCTACCAGACTCTTTCCAACTTGGACAGGTTCAGACTTTAGCTGTTCTTAAGATTATACTTTAGCCAGCCGAATTTACTAATAGCTGAAGTCAGTGCCCAACTGACTCTTCCTCCCCCGTTTTTGGGAAATGGCACTTCCAATTCCAGCCACGGAATAGCTCCCAAAGTGGCTTGTGCTGCCAGTGGAGGATGGGCTTGGCCTCTGCAGTGTGGAGTGCTCTACTCATGCAATGTCACTGCAGATGGGCAATCTCCTCCTTCCATTTCTTTCAAAAATGTTGCAGGATGCTATTCTAGTCTCCTGGGTCCCAAACAGGTGCTTTATATAGCACTGGGTGATTGCTAACTGCTCTGTAGGGATGAACTGGCTCTTGGAGCTCCTTACTCAGCTGCCATCTTGGCCCTCTCTCAGTTACATGTTTTTTTATTTATAATTGTTACAGCTTCCTATCGAATTGTACCATTTATCAATATATAGTGATCATCTTTGTCTTTCAAAACTGGTTTTGACTTAAAGTCTATTATATCTGACATTATTATAGCCACCCCACCTCTCTTTTGGTTATTACTCACATATTATAATTTTTTTAATAATCTGTCACCCTCTTATATCTTTTAATTAAATCTTTTAATTTAAGGTGAGTCTTGTGCAGACAGCATATAGTTGGGTCATGCTTTTTTTTTTTGTCAATTCTGCCAATTTCTGCCCTTGGGGCGGAGTGTTTAATCCATGTACATTTAAATTCACTACTGATAATGCAGGGCTTTCTTCTGCCATTTTGCTATTTAGCCCTTTTACGTATTAAAACTGTTTTGTCCCTCACTTCCGTTAATGACTACTTTTATATTTATTTGATTTTTTGTTGTTTACCTTCTTATTTCTACCTGGATATATTTTCTTCTATTGTCTTTGTGAATACCAGCTAAAATTTAATATTCTAAATATATAACAATCATATTTGGCTTGACACTTATCTTACCTTCAATAGCATACACATATTATTTTCCTATACCCCTCAGTGCCCCACCATTTTTTGTACTTGTTACCACTTATATCTTTTTATATTGTATGTCCAGAAACATATATTTATCATTACCTGTTTTTCTTTTTTAGGTACTGGGGGCCAGTGCCTGATCCCCGGACCTTGAATGTGGAAAGCCAGTGCTCAACCACTGAGCCATATCAGATTCCCTGAGTGGTTTTTTTTTTCTTTGTTTTGCTTGTTGTTTGTTTTCATGTTTTTTCAGGAGGCACTGGGAACCAATCCTGAAACCTCCCATGTAGGAGGCATGTGCTTAACCACTTGAGTCATATCTGCTCCTTATCATTATTTTTTATATAATTGGATTTTAGCTCCTGTAGGAGATAAGAAATGAAGTTACATACTAAACAATACACTATAATAATGCTGGCATTTATAATTACCCAAATGGTTACATTTACTGCCAGTCTTTATTTCTTTGTGATGCTTTGAGTTTCTGCCTAGTGTCCTTTCCTTTCATCCTGAAGAACTTCCTTCAGGATGCTTGTAGGGCAGATCTAAGTGTGATGAACTCCCTCAGTTTTTATTTATCTGAGAATGTCTTAATCTCTCCCTAATTTTCAAAAGAAAGTCTCTGTATATAACATTGTATAACATTGTTAGCTGACAGTGATTGTTTTTTAGCACTGCCTTTTGGCCTCCATTGTTTCTGATGAGAAATCAGCCTTCAATCTCATTCCAACTCCCTTGTATACAACACATTGTTTCTCACTTGCTGTTTTCAGAACTCTATTCTTGTCCTTTGCATTTGATAGTGTGATCAGTATATGACAGGGTATATTTTTCTTCATGTTTATCCTGATTGATGTTCTCTGGGATTCTTGGATGTGCATATTCATGTCTTTTGCTATGGTTGAGAAGTTATCTGTCATTATTTCTTTGACTATTCCTTCAGTCCTTTTCTCTTTCTTCTCCTTCTGGGACTCTCATATTGCTCATAGTGGTGCACTTGATTGTGTTCTAGAGGTTTTCTAGGATATTTTAATTTTTAATATTTCTCTTTTCTTTCTACTACTCAGCCTGACTCATTTCAAGTGTTTTGTCTTCAACTTAACTGATTCTTCTGCCAGCTAGAATCTGCTTTTGAAACCCTCCTGGGAAGTTTTCATTTCAGTTATTGTGGTACACAACACCAGTTATTCTGTTTGGTAACTTAAAAAAATTCCTATCTCTTTAATGAGACTCTCATTTGTTGTTTTCCTGTTATCCTTTAGTTCTTTCTCTGAATTTTCCTTTATCTCCCTGAGCATTTTTAAGATCACTTATTTAAGTCTTTGTTTGGTATGTCCATCTTCATTGTTGTTCTCCAGATTTTTATCCAGCAAGCCTTTGGATGTGCCATCATTTCCTGATTTTTCCTTTGTCTTTTACTCCTTTGATGCACACTGTACATTTTAATATCTTAAAATGTTAACTCTGGGATTTATTCCCTGAGATGTCTGCTTCTTGGTTTTGTAGCCAGCTGGTGATAAGATGGAGATTTTCTTGAACTTCAGCCCTCCTATCAGGAATGTCTCCCCTAGGCTTTTCCCTTTGTTTTTGGACCTGAATCTTATCCTGAGATTTTGCTTGCTAATTGCCTTGCAGTTCCCCAGTTTATAGGAGTTTGGTTGTCCCTTCTTTCTCAGGAGACAGACCTTGCTCTTCCGGGTATTTGAAATTGGCAGGGCTTTACCCCAGACTGCCTGTCTCTACAGTTTCTTACACTCTTTTTTGCCTTGAGTTCAAATTCTGAGAGGAGGGAACATGAGAAAGGACTTTACCAAGTCAGTCTTTCCCAGCCAAAACATTGCCAGGGGCCCACAAAGTGGTTGCAGAATGGCTCCAAAGTGCCCTGGGAAAAGGATAAGGAAGAGCACCAAGAACTTCTCCAATGGCTTCCCAAATCTGAGTTCTTCTGCCCTGCCCAGCAAATGTAGCCCTTCAGCTAACTGTCTTATAGTTTTAAGGAAGGGCATCATCTTTAACTCTCCACTGCCACCACCACCCCTGTCTGGTGCAGTTCAAACAATGGCTGCTGTTGCCTTTGTTTGGTTGGGTTGAAATAATGGCTGCCCTCAGACCTGAGGCCCAGCCATCTGAACTGACTAATCAAAATCTGTGTTCAGTGATCAGCTGTGCTCACCCTTGTTCTTGAAGAAGAGGATGTTTAGATCCCTTTCTGTAATCTGTAAGCTAGTCAGGGACTGGACCCCATGCAGCTTGCTGTGAGAGTGGGGGATGGGCATCAGTAACTGCCACATGAAGAGAGCAATTTATTGCTCTTTACTATAATTTATCAATGTTTTCCTTCCACTCTTCCCTGGATGTTGTACAGTGTTCTTCTGGCCTCCTGAGTTTCAAAATAGCTGTTTCAGACAGTTCTTGCCTGTTTAATAGTAGTCTTGGTGGGAGGAATGAGTACTGGAGCTCCTTAATCCATCATCTTCCCACAATCCTCTCCCTCTCACTAAGATTTTAATTTGCATTTCCCTAAAGGCTAATAACATTTTTCATACATTTATTTGCTATTTGTATATCTTCTGTATTGAAATGTCTCTTTGTGTCTTTTGCCCATTCTAAATGGGTTATTTACTTTTTTATCCTGTTCAGTTTGGTGAGTCCTTCATAGATTCTAGGATTTTTTTTTTTTTAACCTGTCCTGAGTTCCCTATGTTTTTCTAAAGGTTTTAAGTTTTCCATTTTACATGTAAATCTGTGGTCCAATTTGAATTATATTTTTCATAAAATGTAAAATACAGGTCTGGTTTCACTTTTTCTGACTATGAATTTCCAGTTCCTTCAGCAAAATTTTTGAAAAGTTTGTCTTGCCATCATTGAATTGTTTCTCTATATTTGTAAAAAATGATTTGGACGTATTTGCATGAGTCTATTTCTGGATTCTCTATTTTGTTCATTTAAGCTATGGGTTTATCCTTCTACCAGTAATATGCAGTGATTGCTGTAGCTATATATTAAGACTTGAAATCAGATAGACTATTCTTATTTTTCAAAATTGCTTTAGTTATTCCTGTTTCTTTGACTTCCATATAAATTTTTGGATAAGATTGTATACACCTGCAAAACAAAGTTGCTTGAAATTTGACAGAAATCATATTGAACTTGTATATCAGTTTGGGAAGGAATGATGTCTTTGCTTTGTTGCATTTACCAATATATGGATTTGCTGTGTCTTCCACTTTATTTATATCTTTTATATTTTTCATCAATATTGTGTAGTTATCCTATAATTCTTACACATTCATTGCTAGATTTACCCTTATGGATTTCATATTTTGAGAGATTGTAAATGGTACTGCATTTTTAAATTCTGTGACCACATAGTCATTGCTAATATAGAGAAATACAATTGGCTGATTTCATTAAGATGGCAATTTTATGCACATAGGATTGCTTGGGTAATTCTTTATAATCTTTTTGCTAAACTTTATTTTCTACATTTAATAATTGAAAATATAAACAGTAATTAAAAAGAAAAAGAAAACACAGTTGAATAAAAACAAACATTTCTCAATTAAATGTACCATATACATATAATTTTTTTTTAAATCATACATGTTACACAATACATTTGGTTCATAGTAATGCAATCATATAGTATTTGTCCTTTTGTGTCTGGCGTGCTTCGCTCAACATCATGTTCTCCGGGTTCATCCTTGTTGTCATATGTTTTACAACTTCATTCTTCTTACAGCTGCATAACATTCCATCGTGTGAATATACCACAGTTGGTTTATCCATTCATTGGTTGATGGACACCTGGGTTGTTTCCAACATTTGGCAATCATGAATAATGCCCCTGTGAACATTGGTGTGCAGATGTCTGTTCATGTCACTGCCCTCAGTTCTTCTGGGTGTATACCAGTAGTGGTATTGCAGTGTAACATGGTAAGTCTATATTAAGCTTCTATAGGAACTGCCAAATAGTCCTTCACAGTGGCTGTACCATTCTGCATTCCTATCAACAGTGAATAAGTGTTCCTACCTTTCCACATCCTCTCCAACACTTATAGTTTTCTGTCTTTTTAAAAGCGGCTATTCTGATAGATGTAAAATGCTATCTCATTTCAGTTTTGATTTGCATTTCCCTAATCATTAGTGATGTTGAGCAATTTTTTCATGTTGGTTTTTTTTTGTCATTTGTATATCTTCTTTGAACATATGTCTATTCAGGTCTTTTGCCCATTTTTTAATTGGGTCCTTTGTCTTTTTATTGTTGAGTTGTAACATCTCTTTATATATCCTAGATATTAAACCCTTATCTGACATGTGATTTCCAAATATTTTCTCCCATTGAGTTGGCTACTTTCTCACCCTTTTGACAAAGTCCTGGGAGGTGCAAAAGTGTTTAATTTTGAGGAGGTCCCATTTATCTATTTTTTCTTTTGTTGCACATACTTTGAGTGTAAGGTCCAAGAAACCACCACTTACCACAAGGTATTTAAGATGTTTCCCTACATTTTCTTCTAGTAGTTTTATTGTCCTAGCTTTTATATTTAGGTCTTTGATCCATTTTGAGTTGATTCTTGTGTAGGGAGTGAGATAGGGGTCCTCTTTATTCCTTTGGTTAGAAAAAAATGACATCCAGTTCACCCAGCATGATTTGTTGAAGAGACTGTTTTGTCCCGTTAACATGAACTTGATAGGTTTGTCAAAAACAAATGGATCTTATAGGTAAGGGTATATTTCTGGATTCTCAATTCTATTCCACTGATCGATTTGTCTATCTTTATGCCAGTACCATGCTGTTTTGACCACTGTAGCTTTGTAATATGTTTCAAGGTCAAGCAGTGAAACTCCTCCCACATCACTCTTCTTTTTTAGGATGCTTTTGGCTATTCAGGTGCAATTTCCCTTCCAAATGAATTTGGTAATTACCTTTTCTAATTCTGTAAAGTAGGCTGTTGGAATTTTGATTGGTATTGCATTGAATCTATAAATCAGTTTGGGTAAGATTGACATCTTCATGATATTTATTCTTCCAATCCATGAACACAGAATGACTTTCCATTTGTTTAGGTCTTTTTAAAGTTCTTTTAGCATTGTTTTGTAGTTTTCTGCATATAGGTCCTGTACTTCTTTGGTTAAATTAACTCCTAGGTATTTGAGTCTTTTTGCTGCTATTGTAAATGGAATTTTCCCCCCCTTATTTCCTCCTCAGATTGTTCAGTAGTATTATACAAAATCATTACTGATTTTTGTGTGTTGATCTTGTACCTTACCATTTTGCTGAACTGTTGTTTAGATCAAGTAGCTTTGTCATGGATACTTCAGAATTTTCTAAATACAGGATCATGTCATCGGCAAACATGGAGAGTTTTACTTCCTCTTTTTCTATTTGGATGCCCTTCATTATTTTTTTCTTGTCTAATTGCCCTAGCTAGAACTTTTAGTACAATATTGAATAACAATGGTGACAGTGGGCATTGTTGTCTTGTTTCAGACCTTAAAGGGAAAGATATCAACCTTTCTCCATTGAGTATGATGTTGGCTGTGGGCTTTTCATATATGCCTTTTATCAGATTGAGGAATTTTCCTTCTATTCCTATCTTTTGAAGTGTTTTTATCAAAAAAGGATGCTGGATTTTGTCAAATGCCTTATCTGCATCAATTGAGATGATCATGTGGTTTTTTTCCCTTCAATTTGCTAATGTGGTGTATTACTTTGATTGATTTTCTTATGTTGAACCAGCCTTGCATACAAGGAATAAATCCCTCTTGGTCATGATATATAAGTTTTTTGATATGCTGTTGGATTCTATTTGCAAGTACTTTGTTGAGAATTTTTGCATCTATGTTCATTAAAGAGATTGATCTGTAACTTACTTTTCTTGTTGTATCTTTATCTGGCTTTGGCATTAGGGTGATGTTGGTTTCATACCATGTGTTGGGTAATTTTCTCTCCTCTTCATTTTTTTGGAAGAGTTTAAACAGGACTGGTGTTAATTCTTTTTGAAACGCTTGGTAGAATTCACCTGTGAAGTCATCTGGTCCTGGATTTTTCTTTCCTGGAAGATTTTTGATGACGGACTCAATCTCTTTAAATGTGGTTGGTTTGTTAAGTTCGTGTATTTTTTATAGCATCAGTGTAGGTTGTTTGTTTTTTTCTAGGAATTTGCCCATTTCATCTAGTTTGTCTAGTTTGTTGGCACACAGTTTCTCATAATATCCTCTTATGATCCTTTTTATTTCTGTGGGGTCAGTCATAACTTTTCCCCTTTCCTTTCTGACTGTATTTATTTGCATCTTCTCTCTTTTTCCTTTGTTAGTCTAGCTAGGGGTTTGTCAATTTTATTGATCTTGTCAAAGAACCAACTCTTGATTTTGTTGATTTTCTATATTGGTTTTTTTGTTCTCCATTTCTTTTATTCCTGCTCTAATCTTTATTATTTCTTTCCTTCTGCTTGCTTTGGTATTGGTTTGCTGTTCTTTTTCTAGTTTCTCTAGTTGTTCAGGTAAATCTTTGAGTTTAGCTCTTTCTTCTTTTTTAATATAGGCGTTTAGGGCTAAAAATTTCCCTCCTAAAACTGCCCTCGTTGTATCCCATATGTTTTCATAAGTTGTATTCTCATTTTCATTTGTCTCAATGTATCTGCTGATTTCACTTGCAATTTTTTCTTTGACCCACTGATTTTTAGGAGTGTGTTTTTCAACTTCCACACATTCATGAATTTACTTTTTTCCTGCTTATTATTGAATTCCATTTTCATTCCATTATGATCTGAGAAGGTGCTTTGCATAATTTCAATCTTTTTATATTTATTGAGAGCTGCATTGTGCCCTAACATGTGGTCTACCCTGGAGAAAAATACATGGCCAGTTGAGAAGAATGTATAACCTGCTCAGTTTGGATGCAGCATTCTGTATATGTCTGTTAGGTCTAACTCATTTATCACATTGTTCAAGTTCTCTGCTTCCTTGTTGATCTTCTGTCTAGTTGTTCTATCTAATTATGTGAGTGGGGTTGTAGCCATTGGCCAATTTAATGTAATTATGAATTCCAAAGATATAATTGGATCATGCTTGTAAACTGATCTGTTAATCTGGGCATGATTGGGTTGTGATTGGGGCATTGACTGGGCCTCATCAGTAGGGCATTGAGCCTCACCCCTTGGTGGGTGGGGAATCAAATATAAAAGGCATGGCAAGAACAGAGTTGAAGCAGTTTTGAGAAGCAGTTTTGATGTTGGAGAAAAGGCCCCAGGAGAAGAGAAGCGAGCCATTCACAGCTGACCTTGTGGAGGAACCAGAAGAGCTAAGCCCGGAGATAAATGCAGCCCCGGAAAGAGAGGAACACAAGAAGCCTGAACACTGGCAAACGTCGGCAGCTGTCCTGCTCCAACACGTGGCAATGAACTTTGGTGAGAAGAAACTTAACACTTTATGGCCTGGTATCTGTGGGCTTCTACCCCAAATAAATACCCTTTGTAAAGACCAACCCATTTTTGGTATTTCACATTAGCACCCCTTTGGCTGACTAATACAGGGGTGTTGAAGTCTCCAACCATTATTGTAGAGATGTCTATTTCTCCCTTCAGTTTTCCCAGAGTTTGTCTCATGTAATTTGGGGCACCCTGGTTAGGTACATAGATATTTATGACTGTTTTATTTTCCTGGTGCATTGTCCCTTTTATTAATATATAATGGCCTTCTGTATCTCTTGTAACTTTTTGCATTTAAAGTCTGTTTTGTGGGATATTAGTACAGCTACCCCTGCTCTTTTTTGGTTACTATTTGCATGGAGTATCTTTTTCCAACCTCTAACTTTCAGTCAGTTTGTATCCCTGGCTCTAAGGTGAGCTTCTTGTAAGCAGCATATGGATGGCTCATGTTTTTTTACCCATTCTGTCAGCCTGGATCTTTTGATTAGGGAGTTTAATCCATTCACATTCAATGATACTACTGTAAATGCATTATTTACTTCAACCATTTCATTTTTTGGTTTTCTTATGTCATATCATATTTTTGTCTGTCTTTTTACTCTTTTAGCTATCTTTTCCCTTTTCTTCTATAATCTCCTCCAGTCATCTCTCTCTTGTCTTTGTATTTCAGGTTCTAAGGCTTCCTTTAATATTTCCTGCAAAGATGGATTATTTTTTACAAAGTCTCTTAGTTTCTGTTTGTTTGTGAATTTTTTATTCTCACCTTCATATTTGAAGGACCATTTTGCTGGATAAAGAATTCTTGGCTGGCAGTTTTTCTCTTTCAGTATTTAATTGTATCATACCACTGTCTTCTCATCTTCATGGTTTCCAAAGAGAAAACTTCACTAAGTCTTACTGGATGTCCCTTGTACATGATGGTTTGCTCCTCCCTTGCTGCTCTGAGAAGTCTCTTTTTGTCTTTGTCTTTTGACATTCTTAGTAGTATGTGTCTTTGAGTAGGTCTATTTGGATTTATTCTGATTCGGTACAGTGCACTTCTTGGACATGTAAGTTCATTTCTTTTGTGAGAGTTGGGAAATTTTCAGCTATTATTTCCTCAAATACTCTTTCTGCCCCTTTTCCCTTCTCTTCTCCTTCTGGAACTCCCATGACATGTATGCTATTTTGTTTTGTGTTGTCATTCAACTCTCTGAGCCTCTGCTTAATTTTTTCCATTCTTTTCTCTCTGTTCTTTACTCTCTTCAATTTTAGCTGTTCTGTCTTCGGTATCACTTATTCTTTCTTCTGCCATTTTGAGTCTGCTGTGGTATGCCTTTAATGTGTTTTTGAACTCACCTATTGTGTCTTTCATTCCATTGAGCTCTGTTACTTTTCTGTTCAGGATTTGAAATTCTTCTCTGTGCTTGCTCAATGTCTTCTTGATGTGATTTATCTCTTTAATCATATTGTCTTTCAACTCATTAATTTGATTTTGGAAATTTGTGCATATCTTGCTAATTAGTTCTTTCAAATCCTGTGTCTTTTCTGGGGCTTTGATATATTCCTTTTCTTGGGCCATGTCTTCCATTTTCTTAGTAGGCTTGCAAGTTTTTGCTGATGTCTAGGCTTCTGATTAGGATGTAGTTTACTCAGATGCTCAATTTCTTTCTCTTTTGTAGGAATTTAGTGGCTGGAGACTGTGTGTTACCATTGCTTTTTGATTTTTGGCTCAACCTTGATTGTTAGGATTGTCCCTGCTATTTTCTCAAAACAGAGCTCTGGACCCATTAATTGCTCGCAGACTGGCTTCCCAGGGCCTTGGGGAGGGAAGCTATAAAGGCCGGAAAAAGCCTTTCTTACTTATTTTTAATTTTCTCATGTGCATTTCCTTGGTCTGCCAGCAGATGCCGCGCTTTGGCAGCTCCCAGTTCAGTGCCTGGTTGGAGTGTATTTGTTATAACACAGACCAGATCAATGTGACAGAGCTTCCTGCCTGAAGGCTAAAAGCCTTGTAATTCAAACTTTGTCAGTGACAGTTCTCCAGCTTTCTCTGACAGCCACCTCCCTTTTCTCTGGGTCAGAAATATTTCCACTCCCCTCTGAGTCCTCAACAATCAGTCTCTTTTAGTAGAGGAGGAGATTGGGAGGGCCATATATCTTTGGCTTCTTGCTGGCTCCCATGGCAAACAATGGCATGACCCTAATCGGTCTGGAAGGGCTCCTGGGACACAGCAGACCAAATTTGTGAATCAAAAGCTGAGTAAGCCTTAGGCTTTGTCCCTCTTTCTCCCCTTTCCTGTGCTGGTGGATCCCTGGAGCCCCCTTTGCCTGTAGCAGCAGGCCCAGAGGCCTGAGAATTCTAAAGTGTCTTTAGTCTGGGGGAGGGTGCCAGCAGCAGCAGCTGCTGGTTACAACTCACAGTTTTGTCCTCGCAATTCCCCTCTTTTGTCCCTTTCTCCTCTGGGTGGTGTCCAGCCTTCTCCTGGTGTCCTAAATCCTAGAAGATCTTTTTCCAGGCTGTATCAGCCAATCCTCTAGCTATTTTTCTGGAGAAGAGAGTCCCATGTCTTTCTGGTCTCCCATTTTCCTGGAAGTCCTCTTTATTATTTTTTAATGTCTGCAGAGTCTGTAGTGATATCACCTGTGTCATTCCTGATAAGTGGTTAATTCTGTCATTTCTCTTTCTTATGTTCTATTTTCATTTTCATAAATGCAATTAAAAAAGCTTTTTTCCCTTCCAATCTTTCTATTGACCCAGGGATTATTTAGAAGTGTGTTGCTTTATCTCCAAATGTTTGAAAATTATCTTGTTATTTTCTTGTTATTGACTACATCGTGGTCAGAAAGACTCCTTTGTTTGATTTGATTTCTTTTACATTTGTAGAGGTTTGTTTTATGACCCAGAATACACTTTATAGTCATTGAAAGAATGCATATACTTGCTGGGTGGAGTGTTCCTTAAATGCCAATTAGCCCTGTTGGATGATTGTGCTGTTGAATTTTTCTATATTCTTGCTGATTTGATTTTCTATCCAATTGTTCTATCCAATGTTGAGTGAGGGGTGTTTAAATCTCCAAATATAACTGTAGCCTTTCTCCTTTCAGTTCTATCAGTTTTTGCTACATATATTTTATAATTCTATTGTTTGGTGCACACACTTTTAGGATATATATGTTTTCTTGGTGAATTAACACCTTTATCAATCTAAAATTTCCCTCATTGGTTCTGTAATTTTCTTTGCTCTGAAATTGACTTTATCTGATGTTTGTTTAGCCATCTCTGCTTTCCTTTCATTAATGTCTGTCTGATATATCATTTACCATCATGTTACTATGATACTTTCAACCTAATTTTATTTTTTTGTTTCTTATTTGATAACATATACTTGGGCCATTTTTAATCCACTTTGTCAATCTTTGCCTTTTAATTGGTGAATTTAGAACATTTATATTTAATATAATCATTGATATGTTATCTCTCTGTTTTCTTTTTTTCCTATTTTCTGGTGGGCCACTGGAACACTTTGAGAATTTCATTTTATTTATCTATTGTGTTTTTGAGTGTATGTCTTTATATAGATTATTTAGTAGTTCCTCTAGATACCAAATTAAGTATATATTACTTATACAGTCTAATGACACCATTTCACCAATTTGAGTGAAGTATAAAGCTTTAGCTTCCTTTATGTCCTCTTAACTCCTCATTTACAATTCTTTTTTATTTTTAATATATACATTAGAACCACATGAAACACTTATAATTTGTTATTTAACCATCAAACATAATTTAGAAAGCGCAAGAGTCAAGGAAAGTCTATTTAATTTATCCATATTTTTGCTTACCATGTTATTTCTCCATTTCTGATGTTCCAGTATTCCTTATTTTATCTTTTCCCTTCTATTTAAAGAAGTTTTTGTAGCCACACTTTCAGGATAAATCAATTGGCAACAAATTCTCTTAGTTTACATATATTGGAAAATGTCTTCTTTTTCCTTTCATTCATAAAAAATGAATGCTGGGTATAAGATTATGCATTGAAAGTTCTTTTTGTCAGCAGTTGAAAAATACTGTGCCATTTATTTGTTGACTTCATGGTTTCTAATGAGAAATCTGCTGTCATTCTAATTATTTTTCCTGTAGGTAAGGTTCCATTTTTCTCTGCTTTCCATATTCTTATTATTTAGTTTTCACAAATTTGATTATGATTATTTTTTTTAGTTTGATCCTGTTAGGGATTCTCTCAACTTCTTGAATCTGCAGGCTTTCATTTCCCAATTTAAAAGCTTTTATAAATTATTTCTTCAAGTATTTCTTCTGTACTGCCTTCTTTCTATCTCCTTCTGGAGATCCAGTGATATCTATGATATGCCTTTTGTTTTAGTCCCACAAGTCCCTGAGGCTCTGTTTATTTATTTTCTATTTTCACTCTGTTATTTATATTATGTAATTTCTCTTGTTCTATACCCAAGAGCAGTGGTTTTATCTTTGTCTTTATTCTGTTGTTCAGTCCACTCACTGAGATTTTTATATTGATTATTGCATTTTTCAGTTCTAAAAT
The DNA here is from genome assembly GCA_029593785.1 of Cabassous unicinctus. NCBI lineage: Eukaryota > Metazoa > Chordata > Mammalia > Cingulata > Chlamyphoridae > Cabassous > Cabassous unicinctus. Next base: position 62,069 of record JAQZBX010001084.1, on the reverse strand, counting down.
TTCTATTTGGTTCTTTGTTTTTAATTCATTTGTTGAGATTTTTTTCAATTTCTTTCCTGCGGTTTCCATTTTTTTCAATTTTTTCAACCATGTTCTTAATTGTACTTTGAAGCATTTTTATCATGTCTTTTCTAGGGGGCATGGTTCAATACCCAATAGTATCTATTGGTTGTATTTTTTTTTCATTCAGTTTGAGATTTTCCTCATTGCTTGGATGATGAGTGTTTTTCTTTTAAAACCTGAACATTTTCATGTTATGTTTTATTAAACCTTTTGTTTTATCTATCTTGTTTCACACTGGTCCAGCAGGGTATGGTGGAGGAGTTCCTCATTACTTTCAGGGAAAAATAGAAGTCTAGATCTCCCACTTAGCCTCAGTTAACACCTAAATTGGGGGAGCTCCTCTTGACCATTGGGCAGGGATTAGAATTCTCACTTCCCACATGATCTCATTTGCATTACAATGGGTTGGTTCATTACTGCTGAGTGAAAGTCTTGACTCTCCATGAGGCTTCTCTGACCCCATCTTAATGGAGAGATGGAGGGCCACCTTATTATTTCTAAGACAGTATGAAAACCCAATTCCCCACATGGTCTACAGTGACACCATGGCAGGGGGAAGGGGACTGGTTACCAACTAGTGGGAATGAAAATCTCAGCTCCCTCCTTGGCCTTCTCTGATGTTATCCTGAGAAAGTGGTAAGGAGCATCATTATGATAGTGGAAGTCTCACTCCCCACTCTACATTTTCTGGTTCATAAATGTGATTATGGCCACAGTTCTTTTCTGTGGTATTTCGATGCAGTAGAAAGATTATTGTCTAAAATTTTTCCACTTTGGCTGGCTATCCTTTCTTAGATCATTTGCTAGGGAGATCAGACTTTGGTTGAGACATTCTTTGTGCCTGCCTGTTGACATTTGTGGTTTGCTTACTTCTCTTCCAACACTGGGTTGTATAAGTCAAAACAAACACTCAGAAACTCACTGTGTATAATTTCTCAGGTTCCAAATCCCCCAGATCTTCCTCTTTCTTCTCTTCAATTTTCAGAGGTTCCTTATGTTCATATTATATAAAATATTTATGGTTTTTAGTTGTATTTAGTGGGAAAAACAGAGAAAATTATGTATATCTCATCTGCCAGAAGAGTAAATCACCAAAGATTGACTTTATTTTTAATTCTAGTTTTTCCTTCATACCCATACATACTTAGTTACTTGATAAGCCTATTAAATTCTACTTTAGTAAGAACTCTCAGTTATGTCTGCCCTTTTCTTTATTCTCTTACAGCTGGTGTCATTGTCCAGTTACTATACATCTAGCCCTTGGATAATAGTAGATGCATCCTCTGTGATATCTCAAACACATATCTGCCTCCAATCCAAACCATCCTCCACACTGTTTCAGAGTTATTTTTCTAAAATAATGGTACAATAATTCCTCTCATCTGATTTTCTTTTTAAACTATCGTATTTTTTGTGTTTTAATTCAGTCTATCCCCAAATTATATTTCAGTAATACCATTATTCACAAATATTTGAATTTATTTATTTTACTGTGATGTGTGTCTGTTTCTATCATTAAATTATAAACTGTTCAAGGAAGGAGATCTTTCAACACCCATCCTTATGTTTCTGGGGTCTAGTTTGTTGGAGCACAAGAGAAGATATTCATTAAGGATCCGCTTAATGAATGTATTAGTATTATTAACTTTGACAGATCACACCACACTGTCAATGTCTCTTCTCTAATGCATTTTTTATAATTCAAATAATGCCATCCAAAACTTCATTCATATCTCTTTCCTCCATGATGCTATACTTACACATCGTTTTTGATAGTTTAGAAAATACCACTTTTTTCTGACACTTAATTCCACAAGAGCATTAAAATTTATTTTAAGCTTCATTTTTTTGTGTGTAGCCTTTGATAGAAATTGTTGATCATCATGCCTGCTTATGAATTTATGTTTATGAATTTATGATAGCAGTTAGACTTTTTTCTGAGAAGCTTGTGGACCAAAGCCATTGCATTTTTTCTCTGATGTCTATGTTAAGCCAAAGATTACAAACCATTCTCCAACAATGGTTTTCCTTTTATACCTATGCAGGAAGTAAACTGAATAAAAAGTGAAACCAACTGGCATTTTTAGATTGTCTGCTTGTACCTTTTCAATTCAAAAGTATCTTTAATGTTGATGTCTTTTTAATCAATTTAAAAATCATCCATGGGCCATAAATGAATAAATGTGTTCTCTTACATTTTTAATTGTGGGATACTTATTGCTGTATGCAACTTCTTTTTACCAGTAACTTTATTTCCACTGCTCCATTTCTTTTCATCAGTGGTGCATTCTTCCAGACCTATCACTAAAGTAAATTATTTTCTAACTCAACATATCTGACTAATTCTCTTCACTTTTTGAATATTATTGAATTTGTTGTATCATTTAATGGGGATTTAATTTATACATTCTCTTGATTAACTTTTATTGCCATTTAACCATTACTTAAATTTTAAATCTTGTTTTTTTTTTTTTATTCTTTTTAAATATTTTGTTTTTCTCCAACCTGTCCATTCCTAGAATTCTACAGTATATGGTTGATTACAAATACATGTTTATAAATTGATTTGAACAATATTCTACCCCAAAAGCACAGCCAGTGGGCAAAAGAAACAGAGATATTGTGCTTGTAAATACTTTGTCAGCATCCTTTTTCTCAATTCCTTTCCTGGAAATATTGGCTAAACAACTGTCCAAAGTATTTTTATTGTAATGAAAGGTCACATGGTCATGTCACATGATAGTTAAGAGATACACAGATAGCTCTGTGTTCAGATGGTCTCCATTCAAATGTTTGTACCACTATTCTTATTATCCCTATTCCTGTGAGTTAATTCTTCAACCTTTCTAAATCTCAGTTAAATTATATTCATAATTAATATATTATAACAATTTTATTTTATAATAATAAATAAAATTATATTGTCCACTATTGTGATTTAAAAAATAGCCAGATTTCTCTTTGATCAAATTTCAGTAAATATCTTACTCTTTTGAAAAATTTACCTCTCTGTACCTGTTGTGGGAGGATGAATGAAATAATACATGAAAAGCACTTGGCATATTTTTATCACATAGTGATCATATGATAATATTACTTGTTATTGATAGTATATCTCTAAAGGTGAATTTCCATTCACAAATTATTATATACAAATGATTGCAATTATTTCAGTGAATGACACTCTTTACTTTAGATGATGATTATGACATTATTATTAGTATCCTAGAAGAAAAGAGTTATAGCTCCTGATACTTTTAAATATCAGTGATGTAAAACTCAGTTTTGAGTTTTTTCTCTAAAATCAAATACATTTGTTTTAGTTTCTCAATTGCTAAAACAAATACCAAACAGTAGTTTGGCTTAACAACAGAAATGTATTGGCTCTAAGTTTCAGAGGCTAAAAGACTTCCTTCCTCCCAGGGTCACCTTTCCTTCAGTTTTCAATAACACTTTCAACAATTCTTTCTAAGGCCTCATCAGAAGTAACCTTACACCCATATTTCTTCCAACAGTCTCTTCAAAGCAATCTAGGATTTTTCTATCAAGCACCTCACAGTGCTTCCAGCCTCTACCCATCACCCAATTCCAAAGTAGATTTCACCTTTTTAGGTATTTGTCATAGCAGAAACCTACTTTCTGTTACCAAAAATTATTTTAGGTTCTCATCTACTAAAACAAATACCACACAATGGGCTGGCATTCAGAGGCTAGAAAGCTTGATTCCTCAAGGGATTGGTATCTTCTGCTTGGCCAGCAATCTTTGGGTTCCTTGGCTTTTCCATCAAATGGTAGTATAGACGGCAACATTTTCTCCTTTCTCTTCTGAGTTCCCACTGACTTCTAGTTTCAGGATGCTCATTGTGGTTTCTCTGTCTCTTTCCCTGTCGAAATTTCATTCTGCTAATAAAGAAATCCAGTAATCTGGATTAAGCCCAACTTGATTCAAATAGGTCACACCTTAACTAAATTAACATCATAGAGAGATCCTATTTACAATGGGTCCACACCCACAGGACCAGGTGCTGGGACCTGAACCTGCCTTTTGTGGGGAATATGACTTAATCCCCAACGTTACTGTATTATTTTAAAGAATTTTTAATTTATTTTCAGCAATGCATAATATTAAGCAATGTGATTTCAGACTGTATATGTAATTGTTGGATTTGTTATTTTTTTTTCTCTAACAACATTCTGCCTACATTCCTAGCATACATGTTCAATTTTAGCAAATCATGATTCCATGGAAGACTGTTACCGTCATTATAGCACTATCCTCCTAGATTAATTTGCATTATCAATGCTGTGGCAAAAAAATAGATTTCCCTTTGATCAACACAGGCAAACAATTTGCACTTCTGTGGAATACTTCTCACCGACCATCTTTATCTCATGGGCATGATTTTAGTTAGAGGGCATGCCTTAGGGTAAGAGCTTTGAAAGATCCTTTAAAGAGAAAATTGTCTTTCTATTTTGGCATCAGACTGCTCATCTCTGGTCTAATCCTAAAGAAATTGTGGCTCATATATTTCTGAAAGTTGTGTGAGAATTTAGATCATTACTGCGCTAGCTGAATCTTATTGTTTGTCATCCCTCTGGGTTAGTAGGGTTCCCAAGTGGTTTCAGAAAATTGAAATAGTGAAAGAATACCAATTGGAAAAATGATTGCCACTTATAGAGTATTAATCTATGGAGTTCAAACTCATTAATCTAGATCACCTCCCTTTGAGAGAGCAGGAACACATTATGACAATACAACTGAGGGAAGGGTCAAGTAACAAAAAATTTAAAGTGATATTAAGAACTCCAAGGTTGCATAATATATCAATGGGGAGTTAGAAAATTTGCTAAACTTATACTTTGCTTAATAAGACAAAGTGGCACTTCTTAAAGCCACATTCATTTGTTTTGCTTTAGAATGCCCCACCAACTTGGGGATTAAAAAAATACAGAAATTAAACTCAATAATACTCATAGAAAGAAAAAAAACAGCATTCTATTAAGGACAAATTTTGAATTTTTTCCATTCCCTTGTGAACTTTTCTGTTTCACCAAATAGAACTTATTCCAAGAATGTAATCTGGCCCTATGCGATTTTACCCCTTTTATTCTTTTGTTACTCTTTGGAGATTTAGAGAGATGTGTAGAGAGGATGGATGACATTCATTATTGCAGCAGCTGCAACCATTTAGTTGGAAGGAAAGACATTTAAGGCATAAGTAGGTGGCTTAGTTTGCCAAAGGGGTAAAACACCAGAAATGTGTTGGCTTTTATAAAGGGGATTTATTTGAGTTAAAAGTTTACAGTTCCAAGGCCATGAAAAGACCAGCTCAAGGTACGGTAAGAGGTGCTTTCTCACCCAAGTCAGCTGCCACGTGTTGAGGGAAGATGGCAGGTGATCTCTGCCAGGTCTCTACCTTACCCTCCAAGCTGTACTGTCTCCCAAAGCTCAGCTGACGGGAAGCAGGCAGAGGGCTTATCTCTCACTGGGCTTCTTCTCTCAGGCTCAGCTGTTCTGTTAACTTTCCCATTTCAGCTGCAAGCTATCAGGCAAATGGTTCATGTCTCCCTGGGGCCTCACATGCTTGAGCCTGTAATCACATGGCAGCATCAAAAATGGCAGAGCTCTCTTTTCCAGTGGGTCTCCATTTTTTATCAGACCCAGCAAGAGGGCAGAGACTCAACCTGAGTCATGCTTCACTGACATAGCCCATTTGAAAAGGTTGCCCACACCCACAGGAGTGGACCAGCCTATAAATATTATCTTTCCCTTTTGGGGATTCATAAAATAATTTCACATAGCCACACTTCACCCTCTGAACCCCAAAAAGACATCCTCCTTCCATATGCAAAATATATTCATTACATCACAATATTTCAACAGCTTTATATCATTTCAGTAGCAATGCTAAGTATAAAATTATATAAAAATCAGTTATAGGCATGCAGTTTGTCTTGGGTCAATTGTCCACTCTGGCTGTGCAGCTGTAAAACTTAGAAAACAAGTATCTGCTTACAATATACAAAGATGTAACAAGCATAGGATAAACATTTGCATAACCATAAGGAGAGATTGGGAGGGAAATGTGTCATGGGTCCCCAACACTTCTGAAAACCTGTAGGGTATACTCCATTAGATTTCAAAGTCAGAGATTTATCCTTAAAATGATAGTTTCTTCTCCTTGGGGTCTCATGGGGGCCCATACTTTCCACAAGTTTATCCAGTGGCCATTTTCCTGGTTCCAACCTCATCAAGCATCTGGGTGGTGACCCAGGTCTAGACCTCACCCTCCAAGAAAATTGGGGTGATAGCCACACTTTCCCCAATCTCTGAGGGACTGTCTCAACCCCGTTAGTACAGTGAGGTGGTGGCAACATTCTTGCCAATCCTTGGCATACAGGTCCAACCCCCTCAGAGCAGTGCGGTGGTGACTTGACTCTCCCCAACCTATGGGGAACAGGCCCACCCCATTCAGGCTCCACCTTCTCTGTAGCATGGGGTAGCCAAACTCTCCCTGAATAATGGGCTGGAACATATACCCTCTTCAAATGCTGGGGCAAATTCACCCACTCTACATATGGTAGGAGTCTCTTTCTTGGTCCGAGGAGATGTCTTAATTCCATACCTCAGCTTCCGTGTTTTTTCTCTTGAAGCCATTTTCCCTTCAATCTCTCTCCTATCTATCCCTTTTAGTCCAGGCTGACAGCAATTTCATTCATACAGATCTCACAAAACTTGTTGGTTTAGGTTGCAGGAAAGAGGAGTACAAGCCATCAGACAGTAAGACTTTCCACAAGTCCTTCCTGAATAACTGCATTTCCATTCCTGGTTTACAAGTTCCAAGTTTAATTAAGTCTTCACCTGGGCCACTTCCTCTGTGGGTTTGTTTACTGGAAGCTTGGAATTTTCTAAATAAGTCTCTGGTTCCTTTTTGTACCACAATTCAGTTCTAAGTTTATCTCTTTCCTCTTGCATTTTGCTATAAGCTGCAAGGAGAAGTGAGGCCAAATTTTCTCCATTTATTTTGGAAATCTCCTTAGCTAAATGAACAAGCTCATAATTTTCAAATTCTGCCTTCCATCTAATATCAGGAATCAACATTTTGTCAAATTCTCTGCAATTTTAAAAGAAGGATAGACTTTCCTCCAGTTTTCCAACAACAGTTTCATCATTTCCTTCTAAGGCTTTACTGGAAATAACTTTAAGGCCCATATTCCTAACAACAGTCAGTTCAAAGAAGCCTAGGACTTTCCTATCAAGCATCTCACAATTAGTCAAAAAAATACCCCTTAACCATTTATAAAAAACTGTTCTAGCATTTTTGGTAATGGTGAGCAGCATGACGTCACTCTCTTTCTCTTGGTATCAATTTCTGTTTTAGGTTGCCAAAGGGTTACTGGTGCAAAGTACCAGAAATGTGTTGGATTTTATAAAGTGGATTCATTTGGGGTAAAAGCTTACAGTCCTATGTCCATGAAAAGTCCAATTCAGGGTAGGGTAAGAGGTGCTTTCTCACCCAAGTCAGCTGCCACATGTTGAAGCAAGCTGGCAGGTCATCTCTGCCTAGTCTCTGCTGTACTGTCTCCCAGAGCTCAGCTGAGGGCAACCAGACAAGGGCTTGTCTCTCACTGGGCCTCTTCTCTCAGGCTCAGCTATTCCATTTCCTTCCCCATTTCAGCTGCAAGCTATCAGACAAATGGCTCATCTCTCCCTGGGGCCTCACATGCTTGAGCCTCTAGTCACATGGCAGGATCAAAAATGGCAGAGCTCTCTTTTCCGGTGGGTCTCCATTTTTTATCAGACCCAGCCAGAGAACAGAGACTCAACCTGACTCATTCCTCACTAACATAGTCCAATTGAAAAGGTTGCTTACACCCACAAGAGTGAACAAGCCTACAAACATAATCTTTTTCTTTTTGGGATTCATAAAATACTTTCAAACTTCCACAGTAAGTGAGTCTTTAATGACAGCAATAAGGCCTTGTAAGATCTTGTGACAAAGTTGATAATATCATTGCCTATATTTTATATAAACTTCCCATTACACAGCAAGAACAAATACATCGAGATCCTCATGGACTCTAAGAAAATTAAAACTAATGGCAAATTTCATAGCCATAGTACTAAAAACATAAACAGAGTTCTTCGGAGTTAAATAACCTGGTTAAGCAAAGGTAACTGCTTTGTTGGGGAAATTGTTTGTCCAAAACAAAGAGAATATAAGCTTAATATACAGTACCCAGTCTTCTATGGAAGAACAAACTATTCTGAAAAAAAAGGGATGAGAAATTTTAAATGCTTTAGAGGATTAGGTAGAAGCATTTAATAGGGAACAACTCAGAGAGAAAAACCATTGGTGGCAATTTCAAAACAAGAGTTGAAAATCAACAATGTCTAAAGTGTTTTTTGTTTTTTTTTTAGAGTTATTTACTGTGTTATATGTCTAGTGTAAAACTTCTCCTTCAAGGACCATAAAAAATTTTAGTTAAATCCTCTTAATCACTAATGCCTTCTTTGAAAATTAGAAGAGACTATGAATTTTATGTCCAGTAGGGTACACTGTAATATAATACCTAAAGAATGAAGTAAATGTAGTAGAGATACAATTTTATATTAGAATGTTTCAAGAAGTATAAAGACATTTTAAACAAAATGCTTTATGCTATACTCATATATTTATATCAGTAAAATTGTTATGCTTTCTGATTTAATTTCCAAATGCATTTCCAATAAGAATGATTATATTTGAAATATTATCAATTTTGTAGCCTAAATAATATTTGCAAAACACCCAAAATACTTTTTCAAATTTCTTCTTATCCATTAATTTTAACAATAGTGAAGTTTAACATATTCTTTGAGGTGAAATGTTTTAACATTCTGTTTTAAAAAGCACAATAATGTCCTTATAATTATGGAACTAAAAAAAGTTTTATGTCACAAGACTAGAGTACCTCAGTATCATCAAAAAGGTTAATTAAAGGAGAACAATAGAAAATAAAAGTGTCTAATTAATGTATGCAGCTCTCTGTGTGGGAATGTAGAAAATTTATAATTTACTATAGGTATTAATTTTATCTATCTATTTATTTATTTATGCTGTCATATCCCATGTTAGTACCTAATTATTTTCTTTTTTATTATTATTTAAAAATATTTTATACTAACCAAGCAAAATCTCCCCAGTCCTCCTTCCCCCAAGCCCTAATAACTTCTAATCTACTTTCCATCTCTGAAAATTTGCTATTTATAGATATCTCAAATAAGTGATATCATACAATATAATTTCTCATGTGCCTTGCTTGTTTCACTCAGTGTAATGTTTTCAAGGTTCGTTTATGTTACAGTACCTAATTATTTTAAAGTTGAGTTAGGAAGCCAAATATTTACATTATTGGCAATTTGAAATTGAGGCTGCTTGTTTATATTCATTTATTTCCTTAAAGCAATATTTCTAAGAAGAAATATTGTAAGTATTGATTTTCTGTCTCTTTTTTGTATCCAGACGATTTTAAAGAAAGCAACTAGTGGTGAAAGCTAGAAAAAATATATAATCTCAGTGTTTTCCTCAGCTCAATGTTAATGAAGACAGAGTAAAGGCAAACACTTTTAAGTTGGAAGAGCAAATATTTCCATTAGTTGCATGGATTTCATAGAATATATAGAGCATTCAAAGTCTCTTTTTCTGTGGGTGGCTGCCAGTTAGCTGTGGTTTAGAGAGCCTTTTTAGAGAATTAGTCAAGATCACCAACTTCTTACCTTTATAGCTTTCTTAATCTTTGCTTTTAGTTTATGTATATGTAGTTGATAAAAGCTTTTAAAAATTGAGATCTAAAAATCAAAATCTCATCACCTTCCAGGAGTATGACCACAAATTCTTTACTGTGTGTCCCAGAATACTCTATTTTTATGTTTTTTAATATAATAATAATGAATGTTAGAATTATATAACTTAGCTAAGGGTGAGAAGGGTCATATTAAGAGGTCATACTTTCATCAAATAAAGAAGTTTTAGGAATTGTAGCAATTTGGCATTATTTATAAATTCCAAAATTAGATATTAGATTATGTTTGTAAACTGTTTTTTTCCTCTGGGCATATTAGATTATATTGGATTCAGAGGTTTCACTTTTACTTGATTAAATAATGACTAAGTCTTTGATTGGTGGGCAGGTACTTACAGAGAAACAGCACAGCAAAGAAAGGAGGTTCAAATTTTGGAGCTGGAGTCCTGGGAAATAAACACACAAGAGGAGAACACAGAGGAAGAGAGAAGGCTCCATTAGACACAGGGCAGAGGCCCTGGGAAGAGATGTGAGCCATTCACCTGATAGTTTACAATTGACCTTGTGGAGAGAGCAGAGCAGCTGAGCCCAGAGAGAATCGAGCCACCGGAAGAAAGAGGCAACACTTAACCCACCCTACAGCTGATATTGGAAGAAGCTGGGACCACGGAGCCTTAAGAGGAAGAGGAAGGCTGAACATTGGCAGCCATCTTGCTCCAACACGTGGCAACAGATTTTGGTGAGGGAAGTAACTTACGCTTTATGGCCTGGTAACTGTAAGCTTCTACAACAAATAAATAGCCTTTATAAAAGCCAACAGATTTCTGGTACATTGCATCAGCACCCCTTTGGCTGACTAATACAGGAACATTTTATATTAATGCCAGTATTCTAGATCGGTAGCTTGAAGACAATAGATATATGCTACTGAAAGTGGGTAGGGCTTCAGTTTCCTTCTCCTAACTTGAATCAAAAATGCTCAACTTGGGCTAGTTTTTTATAATAAGCCTTTTAGCAAGCTTTCATATGAAGAAGAGTCTTATACATTAAAAACAATTTTGAAAATCAAGGTACTAGGGCAAGCAGCCTATTACATCTTACAGTATTTAAGGGCCTAGGCGCAAGAACCCAAGATAGACTCAGTCATAACTCTATGTATAATTATGGGAAAATCACTGAACTTTTTGCCTCAGTTCTTTCAATATAAAGTGAGGTCATATGAAGTGGATGTGGCTTGAGCCATTGTACAACTGCTTACCACCTGGGAAGTCTCAGGTTCAGTTCTTGGAGCCTCCTAAAGAAGATGAGCAAGACAGTGAGCGGACACGATGGGCTGATGCAGCAAGATGTCACAATGAGGAGACACAATGAGGAAACACAATAAAAGACACATCAAGCAGGGAGCGGAAGTGGTTCAAGCAATTGGGCGCCTCCCTCCCACATGGGAGGTCTCATGTTCAGTTCCCAGTGCCTCCTAAAAAGAAGATGAGCAGACACAGAGAGCACATGATGAACAGACACAGAGAGCAGACAGCAAGCTCAAACAACGAAGCAAGGGAGAGAAATAAATAAATAAAATAAATCTTTTTTAAAAAGTGAGGTCATAGCAATCCCACTTATGTCATAGAGTTGTTTTGAGAATAAAATGCATTGATATATGTGAAATATTTAGACTAATATCTGGCAAAAGAATAAATCAATAAACTTCAGACATTATTAATACTGTTATCATTACCATTATATCTTTATCATATGCTCTTAGGCTCTTATCATATTCTTTTTTGTATTGATATATAATTTCCCTTATTGAATTTGAAGCTGCATAAATAACTGACAGTAATCAGGGTTACTCTAGAATATCCTGGTTTTCTTTCCAGGTAGATGGTAAGTCTGAACATCCCTGCCCTAGCAATTAGTGATTAGATTCCTATGGTCAGTGAAATGTGAAATGCAGGAATGTATGTCACTTTCAGGTAGAAGCTTTAGAATACAATGCACAATTCACCAATCCTCCTCCCTCTGCCTTGTGGAAGCAAGTGTTAAACAGAGGATCCATCAGACTCAGGGGCTGTGATGAGCAAAGGCCTTATTGCTGTCCTGGATTGGACAAGCAGCAAAAGGAAAAAGAAACTCTGTTACTCTGAGTGACTGAGAATTTGGGGTTAGTTTGTCATGGTAGCATAAGTTAACCTATTCTGACTGATACAAGAGTTAAGTATTGGAATTCCTTCCCTATTTTCCTTACCTTTTCAACAGAACAGTATCTTATCAAATAAATGAAAGAAAATGTCTTTCCTAAAATAGTTGTTCATCCTTGTATAAGCCATGAAAACATGTGAATTCCACAAAGACCTATTTTTGATCAAAAGATTTTCAGCTTTTGTTTGACATTTTAATATCACTTGACTGTTGAATAATCCTGCTTGTTTCATTTAATCTCATCATGAATCTACCATACAGATCAGCTTTCCTTCTAATATTTATAGGGAATCATAGTGAATCATTATAAAAACTATACTTTGGCATTTATTTCCATATATAAATATATATATAAATATATATATATATTTAGCATTCCTTATAAATGTATAAATGCCAAAGAAAGAACAATTGTTTAGTTGTTTAATGAAAATATTATATATTTTCTTGATATTCTTACTTATAGATCTTGTCCCCAAAAGGTACAGTTTCTTGTTTTTGTTTTGCTCTGTTTTAGTACAAAATTAACATATTAGAAAATAACAAGGATTGGTGGATTCAATGATAGGGAAAGTAACTGAAAGCTCTGAGAAAGAAGGAAAATTTTGAGGAAATGTATTGAGGCATATGGCAGTTTGATATTATTTATGAATAACCAAAAAAGAGAAAGAATATGTTTGTAAATTGGTGTGTTCCTCTGGGTATGATACCATGTGAATGCATTAGATTAAGCTGGCATGTCTTGATTAAATTGCCTGTTAAGATTAGGGCTTTGCTTAGACCAGTCAGTAGGGTGTGACTCAGGGTTGAGTCCCCACTGTCTTGTTGGGCTGATATAAATGGACACTCACTCAAGGCACAGAGAAGGTGGCACAAGAAGAAAGAGAGTTCCATAGACACAACAGAGGAGAGAAATTTGATCCCACAGCCCCGGGAAAGAGAGATGAGCCATTCATCTGACAGTTTGCAGCTGAGCAGCTGAGGAAGTGTGGAAAGAAACAAGTCCTAGGCCAACCTGTAGCTGAGAGAGAGGAAGGTTGAGCTCTCACAGAGATCAGCAATCATCTTGCTTCAACATGTGACGACTGATTTTGGTGAGAGAGCAACCTTGAGTTGGACTCTTTAGGACTTTGTAACTGTAAGCTTTTACCTCAAATAAATACCTTTTATAAAAACCAACAGATTTCTGGTACTTTGCATCAGCACCCCTTTGGCTAATACAAGGCATTTAATCTAAAATCCTCACAGATATTTGTGTTCCTTTCTTTACCCACAGGAGACTAACAGATGGTACTTGCATAAAAGTAGATGTTGGGGAGAAGGTGACAAATATTACAAAACACCTTTTTGTGAAATAATTTTCTACTGAAAGATATTGTGAATGGTGGATGGTATAACTTTAGTCCTATGAGCTAATATTTTAGTGGGTGTTTATATGTTTTTCTCCCCTAAATTGTGATTTCTCTAATTATAGAACTTCATGCTTATTACTGTTGTCTTCTATTATCATAGAACAAGATCTAGCACTTATTAGATACTTAGTAAAAGTTTAGTAAATAATTAAATGATTTATTTATTTATTTAAGAAGTAAATATAAGGGAAACTAAAAGAAGCATACTGAATTGTTTATTCAAATATTTGGATAGTATAAAATTCTGGCAAGAAATTTATAAAAATACAATAGGAAGTTAATTAAATTATGTAGATAATTATACAGAAATCTAAAATGTGGTAAGGTCATTGAATTAATTAATTTTAAGGACTTTTTTAAAAATAAACACATTTTTATCCCTACTCCCTCTGCTTATGAACTTCTGATCACCTTTTGCTTACTATGCTGATAACTAGGAGACATATAGCTGTGGTTGAATTGGTGAATTTCTTTCCTCAAAAAGTATCTATAAAACTGGGAAAACTTGACAAAAACAACCATTTTTAGAATATGGAAATTAACCAAAGGAACATGACAATCTGAGAAGCATTTATCTTTGAAAAGTTGCTGAACTTCAGGCAAGAAGAGTGGGAATCTTCTATTACCTCCTAGAGCTGATCCTATACCCCACCCCCAGCTCAGTCAGCATGGAAGTTCTATGAGGTCAAGGCAAGCCATGAGCAGCAGAGTTTCTTTGCCATGGTCAAATTGGCTCACTATTTTCTGAAGAAGTGACATTTTGGAGGTGGAAAACAAGGAACAGCCAACAGTGGGGCTCTACTAGTCTGAGGTTCTATTCATGTTTGGGACAAGCATATTCCTGCAAAGGCCCAGCTCAAGAATAGGAGAAGCTGAGATGGAGAATAGAGTGGAGGCCTCAAGATATTTACACATTCCTGGACTACCTTGAGCCTGGGTATATACTCATAAGAGACTCAAATGGGACCAACAGAAAATTAAACCCAAGATAGAACTGTAATAACCCTGAACATTGAATGTGCTTCCCTATCCACAAATTAATCCTAAACCTTACTAGCTTGGGCATTTGAGCACAACTTCTGTCCAGTCATTTGCTGACAACAAATCTATGCAGACATAAGAACCCACGCTAACAAATTAAAACAGAAATAATGACAACGACAAAAACAACAAATTTTTGAAATTTTAGCAGAGTCAACAGTGGCCCCACACAGCAGAAGACACAGATTTTACAGATTTAAGCCAAGCAAGTTATTAAAAAAAAGAAATGAAAAAAACAAAACAAAACAATAAAAGAACAACAAAAACCACCTTTGGGGTGGGAGAATCTCAGAATCCAGAGTTTTAACAAATGATTATATGAAATGTGCAGTTTTGAATTAAAAAAAATATGAGATATTCAAAGAAACTGAAAATTGTGACTTATATTTGGGGAAAAGTGGTCAATAAAAATTGTTTCTAAATACCCTCAGATGTTGGATTTTGCATACTAGGTCTTCAGAGCTGCTATTATAAATATCTTCCCAGAACTAAAGAAAACTGCAGTTAAAGAATTAAAGGAAAGTATGACAATAATAAATCAACAGAGATTCTCAATAAAGGCATAGAAATTATTTAAAAGAAACAGAATAGTTTTATAAAGTTGAAGACTACAATAACTTAAATAATTTCACTAGAAGGACTCCACAGCAGATTCAAAGTAGCAGAAGAAAAGAACAGTAAAAATGCATCTATTCACCTTCAGATTTCTTCCAAAGAATCTTTCACTTCCTTACTTTTAAATGGTTGATGTGGGGTTTTCGATCCCCTTCTCCCTGATTAGCCTAAGTTCATCAGTCTATTCCATACCACTGGCTATAGTGACAAGTTCAGGGATATACAGAAATCTTAACCAGGATCAACAAGATTTTGTTTCTAAGTGAGAAAAACTTTCTCTCCATTCAGTGTTAATATTAGAAGAGACTTTCTAATGTTCTCTATCTTTGAGAGAATGTGAGCCCTACAGCTGCTACTGCCATTTACAAACATAGAAGCCTTTCAGGAGGTCATCACAGAGAAAATTAGGGATAAGCCACATCAAAGTCAAAGTGAACATATGAGGAAAAGCCAAGTCCTTGATGATATCATATAAACCACAAAATCAAGCCTAACTAACTTAACTCTGCACTTTTCAATTATGCAAACAAATCAATCCCACTCAATTTATAGGCTGTTTTAAAAGTCCAACAGATCTATTTTTCAAAAGAATAATTTAATAGTGGCATGAAAATTCTTTCAGATGATTTTGAAACAATGCATTTTTACTACATATCCTTAGTGAGCTATGGCTTAAGGACAAAATCCACTCACATCTACATACAAACAGTTCTTTACCAGTTCTCATAGTATTATTATCAATTGTTATACAGGTATTGTTATTTTAAAACTATTATATTCATACATGAAGCAATGAGCAAACATGTTAATATCATTAGGACTATAGGAGATTTTCAACATAGAAGAAAAGAAATGTGAACATAAAATCTGATAGATTGAGTAAAAATTATAATTCTATAATTTGTAAGTATGAATTTATGATTTATTTTCTTTCTTTAAAATATGCATTTTCTAATTCTATCCTAAAAATAGTAAGAAGCAATGGCAACCCATTGGAAATAGACATCCACTTGTGTTTTCAAAATATTATTTATCACTAAAGGAAACTGGGCTTATTGGAGAAATGGCTGACTCCTTATCTCAGGCAGGAAATGAATGTAAAAGATGAGAGTAAGACATTTCTTCCCAGCAATCAAGGAATCTGTCAATGGCTAGTATGGTCATGTAAATAGGACATAAGACAAACAATCTCTCTCTCGTGTTTGAGACAATTTGAGCATCAACAGGAAAACTGACTACAGATGATTGAAACAGAATAAATAAATAATAGGTATGAACTCATTAGACTTGTTTGACTCATGGATTATTTAGAAGTATATAATTTTAAATTATAGATTTAAATTAAATCTATATTAGATTTAATTTTTTAATTTTTTAATTTTTTAAAATTTCTAATTGACACTCTGGTCATAGATCCCACTCACTATGATTTCAATCTCTGAAAATTTATTTATATTTTTATCATAGACCAATATACAGCCTAAGGAAAGTGTTCCATGTGTACTTGAAAAGAATGTGGGTAATGCAGTTTTTAAGTTCCATATATACCAAGTAGATCAATTTGATAGTTGTGTTTGCTCAGTTATTCTATATACATACTGATATTTTTTACAATTTTACAATTTTATTAATTTTTATTTACAAGCAGTCTACACCCACCAAGCAAAAGTCCCTCTTCCCCATCCCTTGATAAACTATTCTACTTTCTTTCTCTGTGATGCTGCTAATTCTAGATATATCAAATAAGTAATATCACACAATATTTGTCCTTATGTGCTTTGTTTATTTCGTCAAGCATGTTTTCAAGGTTTAACCA
Organism: Cabassous unicinctus; assembly: GCA_029593785.1. Classification (NCBI taxonomy): domain Eukaryota; kingdom Metazoa; phylum Chordata; class Mammalia; order Cingulata; family Chlamyphoridae; genus Cabassous; species Cabassous unicinctus. Next base: position 45,137 of record JAQZBX010001084.1, on the reverse strand, counting down.
TGTTGCAGCATTTCTCAGAAATTCTTTCCTTCTTTTGGCCTAGTTACAGTCTACTTGTGTGTATGTACTGCACTTTTTTTTAATCCATTCATTTACTGATGGGCACAGGCTGTTTCTACCTTTTGGCTATTGTGAATAATCCTGCTAAAACATTGGTGTACAAATATATGTTTGAAACATTGTTTTCACCTGTTCCAATTTATCGGCATCCTCTGCATCCTCTCCAATATATATATATATATATATTTTAATGATACCCATTCTTGTGGATGTTAAATAGTATTCTCTTGTCATTTTTATTTGCACTGAATTTTTTGTTGGCTTGTTTATTTATTTTCGGGGGCCTTTTTTTTTAAATTAGAGAAGTAAAATAGAGTTCTTATATACCACCCTATTATTAGCACCTTGCATTAGTGTGGTACATTTGTTACAATTCATGAAAGAACTTTTTTATAATTGTGCTAGTAACCATAGGCCATCATTTACAATAGGGTTCACTGTGTTGTACAGTCCTATGTTGTTGTTGTTTTGGCTTGTTTTTGTCATTTACTGAGAAAGGGGTGTTAAAATATCTCAAAGTAATTATGAATTTTTTTGTTTCTTTTTTTTAATTTATAAGTCTTGAGTTGATGTTATTAGATGTAAAATAGTAGAATTTTTCTATATTCCTGATTGAGCACGTTCTTACTATGGAATGTTTTTCTTTACCTCTAATAATGCACATGATCTTAGAAGAAAATTTGTATCTTATGTTAGGACAATTACAGCAGCTTTATTTTAGTTAGTGTTTAACTTCTTTCTTTGTATTATTTTTGTATCCTTATATGTAAGGTATGTCTCTTTTAAGCAAAGTTGACTTTGATTTATTTCCATACAATCTTATTGTCATTATCTTTTACTTGGAACATTTATACCATTTACATTAATGTGATTACTGATATATTTGGATTAAAATGTACAATTTTACCTTTTTTTTTCTATTTGATCCTCAGGTTCTATGTTCCTTTTTCTCTACTCCTTTTACTTTTTGTGAATTCATGCAGTAATTTTTTTATTATTATTACATCTTCCCTTTTTTAGGTTGTTAGTTATATGTCCTTAATTATTTTAAGTTACCCCAGAGATTACAATAGGCATGATCTTATGACACAGCAAATGTGTTAGAACAAATTAATTCTATTTATTAATTGCACTTTTATATATTTATTTATATTCAAATCCACAACATATTTTCCAAATCTTTATTCTTCTATATTTATGTACATATTTATTTTTTCCTTTGATCATTATTATTTATGGCCTTTCCCTGTTTATATTGGGGGTAGTTTTCTTTGCTCCCACAAATGATTTCTTCTTTTATTCAGGTGTAATTGAGAAGTATATGATTTAATTTTCTATTATTTAAGAATTTTCCAGAGATCTTTATGTTAACGATTTCTAGTTTAATTGGATTTTTAGGAAGTTGAGACTTGGTTTATTGCAAATAATTTGTCTATCTTGTTAGATGTTTTATGTGTGTGTGAAAAGAATATGTATTCTCCTGGTCTTTGTGGAGAATAAAGAACAGATTCATTCTTGGTAAAATTCTCTGGTCTAAAATCTACCTTGCCTGAAATTAATATATCCTATTCAGCTTTCATTTGACTAGTGTTATTGTATATTTTGCTCCATCCTTTTATTTATAATACTATTTTTTAAATGTTTAAACTGTTTCTTGTAGGCAGCAAAAATTTGGGTTCTGCTTTTATCTATATTCTGATCATCTCTGACTTATAATTAGGACATTTAGACAACTTACTTTCCATGTGATTTTGTTGAAATGGCTAGATTTAAGTCGATTATCATGTTATTGTTTACTATTTGTATCATATTCTGTTTCCATTTTTCCCCTTTTTCTGCTTATTTTTGAATTAGGTATTTTTAAATTTTTATTTTAGTCCCCTCTTTTGACTTATTAGTTACAACTTTTGATTTGTTATTTTAGTGATTTCTTTACTGAATATAGTATGTATCTTTAAATTATCACACTCTGCTTTCAATTGAAATCATAACATTTATGTATAGCATAAGAATCCTAAAATACCACCCTTCTATTTTGCCCTTCCCAAACTTTGTTATCATTTTCATGCATTGTAATTTAATAGTATGCACCTCACATTATACTGATATATTTTGATTTAAACAGAACACTATTTATCAAGGAGATTTAAATATCAAGAAAAAAATATTATATATTTACTTATGTAGTTACCATTTCTAGTGTCGTTTTTTTCCCTTTCTGTTATAACTTTTTTCTGCTTCAGTATTTCTTCAACATTTCTTGTAGTGTGGTTCTCCTGGATATGAATTTTTTCAGATTTTTTTGTCTGAAAAAATTATTTATTTAGCCTTCATTTTTAAAACATATTTTATACCATATATAGAATTTTAAGTTGACATTTTATTTTTATTTCATTAAATTAAAATTATGATTCACTATCTTCTGGCTTGCATTTTTTATAAGGGGAAATCTGCTGTCACTCTTATCTTCAATCCCCTGTATTTAAGATGACTTTTTCTTTGGTAACTTTAAGAGTTTTCCTTCACTGCTCTACTGGTTTTGGGAAATGTAATTATGATGCCTTGGCATAGTATTCTTTATGTTACTTGTGCTTGGGTTTACTTGTGCTTGTACTTCTTGGATCTTTGGGTTTATAATTTTTATATTTGGAAATTTTCTGCTATTATTTTATCAAACATTTTTTCTTCCCTCCCCACCTTCTCCTTCAGAGATACTAATTACATATATGTTAGAGAAGTTAAGTTGCTCTACACATTGATGATGTGCTTTACATTTTGGATAATCAACTGTTTTGACTTCAAATTTAGTAATTTTTCTTCTAATCTGCCATTAATTTTATCCACTATATTTTTTATCACAAGCATTGTAGATTTCATTGCTAGAATTATGATTAGATTCTTTTTTATATCTTCCTTGTCTGTAATTATCTTTTTAAATATATTCCATACATAGTTATAATAGGTGCATTAATATCCTTGGCTGGTAATTCTAACTCCTGTGTCAGTTATAATTGATTTATTTTTCTTATCATCATGAGTTTCATTTCTGTTTCTTTCCATGCCTGATAATTTTTCACTGGATGCCAGATATTGTGAATTTTACCTTGTTATATGCCTGATATTTGTGTGTTCCTATATATCTTCCTGAGCTTTGTTCTATGAGGTTAAGTTACTTGGAAATGTTTTGATGCTTTGAGCTCTTGCTTTTAATATCATTTGGGGTCACTTCTGATTTCAAGTCCAGCATGTAAAGAGCTCAATCTTCATGACAACAACCAAAATATGAAAAACTAAAAATCAAAAACTCTTCTTAGATCCATAAGAGAGTTTGAGTCACAGGGCAAATCAGTTTATCTGTAAAAGAAACCACAGCTGGAGCCAGCATCAGGTAGGAATATTTATAGGGTAATTGGCTAAGTATTGGAGACTGAATGTGGATTAGCTTCAGAGATAAAGGCCACAGTTCCAGCTATAGGGGTTCCCCATACTTTCTTGAGTTTTATCTCCAGAGGCCCCAACATGTTCCCACTGTGGATATCATAAAAAAATCTCCTAGTGCTTCTGACAGGGGAAGGGGGAAAGGAACCATTTTGAAAGTAGCCCAGAGCATTCTGCTCCCCTTAACAAATGCCTATGTTTACAGGAAACTATTTTACCAGACACTAATATCAGTTGGGCAAGTCTAGAGTGTTCTTTTTCTAGTAATAATTTTTCTCCAAAAATGAGATAAGACTTTTCTGGGTGTACTATCCAAAGCCCTATTAATTATGAGTCTTTCCAGTCTGTTTTTCTCCAGTCTCTTTGGTAAAGCCAGCATTATTACTGACACTGTCTAAATTCTGGACACTATTACCTATGGTCTTCATTGGTCTGAGTACTTTCCTCGTATGCAAGTGCTGATCAATACTCTGCTGAATACTCTAAGGTGAACCTCTGTAGATCTCCATATTAGTCTCTTTGAGCGTCAATCTCCTTTACAGCAGTCTGTGCTACAAACTCTAGTTCCTTTGGCTTCTCTGGATTCTCAAAACCTTCTCCTCAATACAGGGAGACCAATAGGGATACCCCTCCTCAAACCAGAACCTGAGAACTCTCTCAAAGCTGTAACCTGTGACAACAATAGGTGTCACTTCCTCATTGGTTTCTTGTCTTTAGGTATAACTGTCTTTTATTGTCTGGTATTGTTTCTTGAAAACCATTGTTTTTACATGTATTTTCCCATTTTTTACTATTTCAGGCAGGAGCAAATATCCAATTCCTGTTATTCCATTTGGTTTGGAATCAGAAGTCCCTTATTCATTTAATTCTTAATTTTATTAATATATTTTTCAGATCCAGCATTTTTAGTTGGTACTTTTTCACACTTTTAAATCTTCTGCTAACATTCTCAATTAGTCCTTTAATCATTTAACATTTTAATTAAAATTACATATAAGTTTGTATCCAATAAACTTGAATATGGATCTCCTGTGGGTCTATTTGTTTGTTTGTTTCCTCCTGGTTGCCACTCCAAGTTTTTATTTTTGCATAGCTGGACTATTTTTTTATCGAATGGTACATATTGAACATAAAAATTGTAGATATAATCTTAAAGATATTATTTTCCTTCAATGGGTATTTACTTAAGCTGCTAACAGTAATAGGCAAGGTAAAGCTTTACTTTAATCTAATCAGAAATTCAATTAAGATGAAGAGGACTATCAATCCTTTATTCCCAGGGTATAGCTTTTTTAGTCTGAACCAATTAAAAATATCGGTACCCATCTAAAAATATGGGTATTTTTTAAACCAGCTGTCCTCCCCTAAGACATATGCAGTTTCAATTTTTTTCAAATTGACCAAGACTTTTTAAGCTCTGCTTGGCTTTTCAGCTGCTTTTATCCATATATGATTTGAAGGGAGAAGCAATGCCAAACACTGAGTTTTACTTTCTGGATTTTTCTTCTAGGTTTAAATTCTTACTGTTTTGGTAGCTTCCAGATGACTTCAAATGGATTTTTTTTCCTGTCGAATTTTCTAATTGTATTCAGCACAAAAGTTTATCTGAAATAAATGAATCCACCATGGCTAGAAGCAGAAACTCCCAAAGATCTGAAAAAAGCTGTGGATACTTACTTCATGACTTTTGGGTAAAGACATCTTACAATTTGATAGATACCTGAATGCAAGGATTTAAAATATGGAGCCAAATCATAAATGCTTTTTCTTCTTCCATGTATTAAAATATTAATTGAATGTTTACTACTATCCAGAATAATTATATTTCATTGAACATTTTAAACATATAAAAGCTACTTTATGCTTTTATAAAATCTCTTTTTTATCCTCAGAAAGGAATTTAAACTGGGCACAGCAAGAATTTTATAGATTTGAAATCTGAGGCACTGAGTTATTTTATCAATAGAAGCAGGAAAGAAAATATACAAATTGGAAACAAAGGACTAAACAAATTACAACTGATTTATTTAACAAAATAAAATGTGATTCATTTCAAAAAGCAGTTATTGAATGCTTACTTTTGAAAGTTACACTGCTAAGCACTAGTGAGATGGAACTTTAATACGCAATATTAATGAAACGTAAGTTAATGCACTGTTGAGATGAAACATAAATTAATACACAGTCTTCACCAATATTTATTATTAATTTAGATAGAATAATTTTCACCTTTGGATATCACAATCACAGGTATGTATTTTACCCCATCACTGAAAAATTCAATTATAGAGAGATAGATCTGATAGAGTCTTTTGATACTTTGAGGATTAAAAACAAAACAAAACAATGAATAGTTGTAAAATTTAATGTTGAAAAATGGTAGTAAAATTGCCTATCAATGACTCATCATCACCAACATCATTTATCCTAATTATTGTGTGTGCGTCCTTTGCTTACCTGACCAGCCTAACTGGCCACCTCATTACCTGAATGGTAGTCAACTGGACTACCTACTCTTTAATATGCCATATTTACATATATGCATTTCTCATCATGGTAAAGTCATTTCTACCAAATGTACCTGGAAAATTCCCACCCAGACCAGTTCAATTCAATGATCATTGCCTCTCTGAAGCATTCTATGCCAACCTTTTGGAAACTTAGGTTCTTCCATAACAACACTGTTTTATAAATAGTCTGGTGCTTTTGTTTGTTTGTTTGTTTGTTTATTTTGAGAGATACATTGGAAAATAAACATTTGGAAAAACAGAAACTTGCTTTTGAAAAATCATGGTAGGTATCTTTGTTTAACAATTAAATTTTTTTTTTTTTTAAGATTTATTTATTTATTTATTTATCCCCCCCTTGTTGCTTGTGTTTTACTGTGTCCATTTGCTGTGTGTTTCTTCCGTGTCAGCTTATCTCCCCCTTGCTGTGAGGTCCTGCTGATCAGCCCACCACTCCGCGCAGCCGGCCTGCTCTCACAAGGAGGCCCCGGGAAGCCAACCCAGGGCCTCCCGCGTGGTAAACGGGGGCTCTATCAATTGAGCCACACCCACTTCCTGCTGTGAGGTCTTGCTGCATCAGCCCAGTGCGCCGCGTGGGCCAGCCGGCCTGCCCTCACAAGGAGGCCCCGGGAAGCGAACCCGGGGCCTCCCATATGGTAAACGGGAGCTCTATCCATTGAGCCACACCCGCTTCCCTAACAATTAAATTGACACCACTATGAGTGTATAGATTAAGCCAAGTTCATAGATAATTCTGCCTAGAAACTTAAAACTTATGCACATATTATGAATTTTACACTTGAGGTTAATTCACACTATTTAAAGTGTCATGCATAAAATAACTTTATTATTATAGTATATCATATGATTTCAAATTTGCATGATTAAAATTTGCATAAAATCCAAACACACTGCACCATTGTTATGGCACTTACTTTATTATCTTATATGCCTCTAACCAATGGACTTGTGCACTCCTCAAAGATGTGGCAATAATTTTTCATCTATATATGACCAAAGTCCAAATCCAAAGCTGGCAGAGAATAAATGTTAGTAATTGTTGAATGCGTGAAAAGATAAGAATAGGTGGGCCCACTAAGCAATAACAATATTTGAAATTATCTTAATCTCTGTTAAAAAAAAAAAATGATGGAAGGAAGGGAGGGAGGGAAAGAGGAAGAGAGGGAGGGAAATTTGTGATCCAATAACACATAGGAAAACAGAGAAAGCAAGAGTTTGTGCATGCGTGTTTGTATGTGTGTGTGTGCTTGTATGGAATGTGTGTGTTAATTTTTTTAAAAAACAACTGAGGCTGGAGAGATGGGATTATAGGATTAGAAAGGATTGTACAAATGATGCATTTTCTTTGATTTTTGCTTTGATGTTTTATGCTAAATATAAAAAACAACATAAAATTTGACTATGATGCCAGGTTGAACAAATCTGATTATTCAGATACTATCTAAATTTTAAAAAAAATTAATGTGTAGTTTCTTTCTACTTTCTCATTACCTAAGTTTTCAAATCAAGTAAATAACATATTTTTAAATTACCATAGTCACTCAGAATTGATTAAAGTTATGTGAAATGCTAAACAGGTTTAATCACCTGGAGCCACACTTTAGTAAAATAATAGGTAAATGAATAAATAAATAATAGGTAAATCATAAAATAATAGGTAAATGAAGTCATCATATCAAGAAGAATTTTTTAAATTTATTTTTCCTTCTGGGTTAGCATTGGAAATAGCTATACATATATATATATGTATGTATTTATGTATCTATTTATCTGTGCACACACACACACGTTTCATGTTTGTTTCATGAAACTTATTTGTATGTATTTTTTGGGTATACCTACCTGCCACTTTTTATTAGAATTACTCATCAAATAATTTTAGTTGGCAGAATCATAAACCTTATGGGGCAACATTCTCACCCCTTATTTGTGTGACAGATACCAGACCTATATACCAATAATAGCACTTTTGTTTTCTTGAAAAATCTGGGGAACTGAGGGCAATAATAAATCTCCCCATATGTGACTTTCTATGCCCTTCAATAGTATAGATTGGGGAATTTTTTTGTTTTGTTCAGAGTAAATTTCAAGTCCAATTTAGGAAAGGAGTGGAGACCCATATGATTATCTTTATTATTCTAAGGGGCAAAATGAAAATCTTCCAATTTAGACAAAGCATATTCCTTGATATTAAAAATAGTTTGTAATTAACCCTGTACTATGAGGAGATATTTGTTTCTGTGCAGGTTCAGAGAAGTTTATGGAAGCCAGACCGACCTTGGTTGGAAGTTGGCAAAAAGACATCGAACAGGGAATTTTGCACAGAATTTTGCTATAGGTTTTTCAGTTAATAAGAAAGAAAGGGGAAGAAAGAAAGAAAGAAAAAAGGAAAGAAAAGGAATAAGAAATTGGAACATTTATAATTCAACTATTTATAAGTTTATTTCTTTTGTCTTTCTTCTTTCCTTGGTCTCTTATTCATGGACAAATGCCATATGTCATTAAGAAAATTGGCTCTTTAAACTGGACATTATCCAAAGGCCCAGTGTGTAAAAAAATAAATAAATATTGGAGCCAGGATGTTACACATCTTATCTTTGGAGAATTATTAACTCAGAAGTACCATATGTGATGGCTGTCTATAGTTAACGTGGTCAAAATCATTATTAGGCATATTGAACCCCCAACACTAATTCCAGTGTCATGAATTCTGTTTAAAAGCAACTCTTCAGCTTTCAGGTTCTGGCAAAACTTCAAAGCTAACATTCACAGTCAGAAAGCTTAAAACCGTGCAAGCTTATTTAGATTCCTTAAATGGTCTAGTTTAGGAGATTTCTGGGCATTTGAAGCTTGGTAAGCCATTGCAGAGTGAAAAAAGTTAATCTGTGTGGCTACATTTTCAATAATGTGACATTAGATACATTTCAATAGCTTTTCTTCTCTGATATCAAACCACAGGATTTCTCCAGGGTGTAGGATAGAACTCTTCCTTATTTACTTATTTTTAATGAGAGGATTGCTTCTCATGCTGAAGATTATTATAGTCAGAGTCCAAAGATGTCTGTGTTGTTGTTTTGTTGTTGTTGTTGTTATACCAAAAGAGTGAAAAAAAATGAAACAAAACAAAAACCACTGTACTTAAAGCAAAAATGAAGGAAACTTGCACTTTAAGGTGGGAAATTCCTCAATTTAGGTGAACTTTGGTATAAAACAGCATTTGTGACTTTAATGGCTATACCAATGAGGCATTGGAAATATAAATGATAAATGAATATTTACTTTCTCTCTCTCATTTAAACATCTTGAGAAAGTATTTAATTCTCTTAGCAGAATGTATAAGGTAAATACATTTTAATCATTGACTAAGTTTTCATGTAATTTTTTCAATATGCATTTTAAAATGTAGGCTACTGAAGGGTTATTAAAGAATAAAATAGGACCCTGACTTTGAATAGCCAAGATATGGTAAACAAATATTTTAGAAAAAAATATAGTTTAACATATATTTTGTTTTCCTCGTAAGAGAGGAAATTTTGCCCTTTGACATTTATTATCAAATTGTTTTCCTCTGAGTATTTTTCTCTGTAATATTTAAGGAGAATTTTCCATCAAGATATATATAATTAATACTTAAATCCTGTTTCCAAGGTTAGAGTAGCTGGAGGGAAATTAGATATAATAAGAGAGTCCTGCTGTTCCTAAATCTCTGTGTAGTGCCCTGGTATGCTCAGCTACTGAGCCTGCATTTTGGCACATTTGTGTACCTAAGATATCAATATTGACAATTTTAAAAATTGATATATTTAAGCACATATCCTGCCTTGAGTTTTTGTTTTTGTTTTGTTTTCTTAATAGCAAACTATGTCATATCTCATCACAGTGATTATAAGTTTCTGGATGACAGCAACTTCATCTTAAAATGCAAATAGATATCTCTCTGTGTACCTTTCACAATGTTCTCTACAGAATAGCTTAATTTTAATTCAGTTTTGACTAAATTAGTATATAAAATAATAAGCAAATCATTGAATTTGATAATTGTTATTTAGAATCTCATTCTGATCCCAAACCCAAATTGAAAATTAAGTTCATCATGCTTTTCTTTTAAAAATCAGATTATTTCTTCAAGCAAAATACTTTATACATTATTTTATTTTATTTTAAATAATATCCTTAACTTTTCATTTCAATACCTAATTTAGCAAAACTTAAAAACAGTATCTCAAACAGATACAATAGCTAAGAAAATTATTTAAATCTCTAATGACATAGTAAGCAGCCATTGAAGCGATGACCATTTTTAATGTCTGTTGTCGACTTAGCCTAATTCTGTCCAGAAATTCATTTCCCAGAATCCCTTTCCAATATTGTGCTAGATTAGATTCCAAAGACAAAAGAGGGGATCCCTTGTTTTCTAAAGGCAGATGAATACAAACATTTGGTGGCTTTGGAAGCCCTACCTATGGATGATCCACCATTGTGCTGAGGCAGATAAGGTCTCTGGTAGCATTCAGGCAGCACTGGACATTCTTTTCAGAACCTCCATCTTTGGTGCTGAGATATGACTACAATTATTGGTGGAAGCTTCTTTATAGTCCCTGCACTTCTACATTACCTGAAACTAGCCTTCCTAGTCTTCATTTCCAAAGAACTTTAGCAACAATTATGGCCTTACTTCCCTTTATTATATCTCTCTCAACTCCAGGTTCCTCAACTGGCTTCTTTTTTCCTGATGGACCACTGAAAGTTTCATATATTTGCATAACACATCTTTGGGCATAGCAAGGGGGTCACAATATATTACTGAAGCAGATTAGTATAAGAAAACGGAAGACTTTGGTCACAGCTGAAGACTGGCAGACAACCTGGCTGGTAGACAACATGACTGACAGACTAAGGGGCAGCAGACCGCATGGCCATCAGAGCCCACCTGGAAACCTCCTGAAGCATCCCATGAGATCACAGCCATGAGAATCTCATTTGGAATGAGAATTTTGTTTGTTGTCGAGGGAAAGCTCTGGATACACTCAAAAGGCCTCACCATTGGCCCCCTGAGAAATGGCAGGCAGGGCAACCAATCAGGACAACAAATAGCTGGGGCCCCACTCCAACATTATGAAGAGGGAGGAGGAAAGACTTTAAAACATCCTGAAATGGAAGGATATTCCTTGTCCATGGATAAGAAGACTAAACATCATTAAGATGTGTATCCTACCCAAATTGATTTACAGATTTAACATGATCCCAATAAAAATTAAATAGCATTTTTTACTGAATTGGAAAAGCTAACTATGAAATTTATTTGGAAGGGCTAGAGGCTTGGAATAGCCAAAAACATATTGAAAAAGAGAAACAAAACCAGAGAAATCATACTACCTAACTTTAAAACATACTACAAAACTACAATGGTCAAAACTGCATGGTATGGGCACGAGGATAGACATACTGACCAATGGAACCAAATTGAGAGTTCTGATACAGAGCCTCGCATATACAGTCAACTGCTATTTGGCAAGGCCACCAAGCACACTCAACTGGGAGAGAATGGCCTCTTCAACAAATGGTGCTTGGAGAACTGGATATCCATATCCGAAAGACTGAGAGAGGAACACCATCTTACCCCTTATACAAAAAATGCAAGATGGAACAAAGATCTAAATATAAGAGCCAAGTCCATAAAGATCTCAGAAGATAAATGTAGAGAAGCATCTACAAGCTCTTGCAGTAGGAAATGATTTCATGAACTTTACACCCAAAGCACGAGCAACAAAAGAAAAAATAGTTAAATGGGACCTCCTCAAAACTAAAAACATTTGCAACTCAAAGGAGTTTGTCAAGAAAGTGAACAGGCAGCCTACTCGATAGGAGAAAATATTTGGTAACCATATATCTAATAGGGGCCTAATATCTAGCATATACAAAGAAATCCTACACTTCAAAAATAAAGACAAACAGCCTATTTAAAAAATGGGCAAGTGATTTGAATACGCACTTCTCCAATGAAGAAATACAAATGACTAAAAAGCACATAAAAAGATGCTCCAACATCACTAGCTATTAGGGAAATGCAAATCAAAACTACAATGAGATACCATCTTACACCCATTAGACTGGTGGCTTTAAAAAAACAGAGGACTACAAGTGTTGGAGAGGATGTGGAGGAATGGGAACCCTTATCCATAGGAATGCAGAATGGTGCAACCATTGTGGAGGACAGTCTGGCGGTTCCTCAGGAAGCTAACGATAGACCTGCCATATGATCCAGCAATCCCTCTGCTGGTATATAGCCAGAAGAATTGAATGCAGGGACACGAAAAGGTATATGCACACCAATGTTCACAGAGGCATTATTCACAATTGCCCAAAGTTGGAAACAACCCAAATATCCATCAACAGATGAATGGATAAACAAACTCTAGTATATACATACAATGGAATATTACTCAGCTATAAAAAGGAATGCAGTATTAATGCATGGGATAACATGGATGAATAGGCTTAAATCTTTGGGCTTTCCATGTGCCATTCAGGCTCTGAATCTCAACAGTGTTGCAACACCTACTCTCCAGTTCATTAGACTCACCCAAGACAACTAACAAAGATATAATGATGGACAATGACCATCCCAAGGAACAGAAATAATCTATAACTGCAAGCAAAATAGTCCCATTCATCTGCCCCATGGGATATAAGCCCCCTCTCAATTAGAGGTGGAGTGGGCATAACCATCCCAGAATCCTCAGAATTGGGGAATGAAAGATGGACAAGAGTAGACTTACTGTTATTGTACTATAGACTTATTGTTATTCTAGCAATGGAAGAACTTTTATCATTGATTGGAGGCAGTGGCCACCAGAGGATCTGAAGGTCGGGAAAGGGAAAAATAGGTGTAATAAGGGGGCATTTTCAGGACATAGGAATTGTCCTGAATGGCATTGCAATGACCGTACAAGCCATTACATATTTTGTCATAACTTACAAAATTATGTGGGAGAGAGTTTAAACTGTAATGTAAACTATAATCCACACTTAGTGGCAGTGCTCCAATATGTGTTCATCAGTTTCATCACACTAATGAGGTATATTGTTAAAGTGGGAAATTGTGTGAGTGGGGCATATGGGAATCCCCTACATTTTTCATGTATCATTTATGTAATGTAAGTATCTTTAAAAAATAAAAATAAATAAATTAAAAATATACAAATAGGAAACAGATGTGGCTCAAGCGACTGGAGTCTCATCTACCATATAGGAGATCCAGGGTTCGATTCCCAGGGCCTTCTGGTGAAAGGCAAGCTGGCCCACATGGCAAGCTGGCCCAAGTGGAGACCTGGCCCAAGCAGAGTGCTGGCCCGCGCAAGAGTGCTGGTCCGCACAGAGTGCTGGCCTGTGTGGAGAGTTGGCACGGCAAGATGATGCAACAAAAAGAGACACAGAGAAGAGACAATAAGAGACGCAGCAGACCAGGGAGCTGAGGTGGTGCAAGAGATTAATCATCTCTCTCCCACTCCAGAAGGTCCCAGGATCAGCTCCCGGTGCCGCTAAAGAGAAGACAAGCAGACACAGAAGAACACACAGAGAGCAGACAGCGAGTGCAAAACAATGGGGGGGGGAGGATAAATAAATAAATCTTTAAAATAAAATAAAGTAAATAAATAAATAAATTAATTAATTAATTTTTAAAAAGCCCTAAACTGGGGCCCCACGTACACGTCTCATTCTGCAGCATGACCGTGGTCCATACCTCGGACCATGTACTTTTCATTTTCTTGTTTCTTAACGAACTCTTTACTCCCTTGCCTACCTTATAGCATGTCCTTAAATTCTTTTACATGACATAAGCCAAGAACCTAGAAGCTCAGATCCCAGAGCCATCCGGTAACATTATTAAGTGGGGGAAAAACTAAATACAAAATAGACTGTATAAAATGGTACTGGCTTCTTTCTCTCTTTATTTATATTTTTATAAGCATTGAAAACATCTAAAAGTTTATGTACCACATTGATAACAATGGTTACGCTTTACTTTTTCTTTTATTTTTTCTAACTTTTAAACAATTAATGCCAAATACTTGCCCAGTAAAAATGAAGAAAAAAAGACATTCACATGTACCAACACATAGTTTAGTATAAATATACATATGCTTGTTTCAATTTAAGGAATTAATCTGGGATACATGTGCTAGAGTAGAATATTCAGCCTGGATTAGCCTGCTAGCAAACAGTATTCATTGAGAAAAATGCTTGCTGTATTGTCAATTATTTTATCCTTCATGAACATAAAACTTTTTTTAGCAAATGAATGATAGATAAAAAATAGATCACCATTCAAGTAAGATAGCCCATGAATACATGAGGTTTTTAAAAATGTTACTACAGAACAAATATTATTGATGAGTGACTGTTCTGAGCTGCATATTTTCTTGGAGCTCTTCAAAATATTTGAGCTCTTACTTTTCTTTACAAAGTTGAAAACAAGCATCTTGTGAATAGTTTGTTTTGGAATATCAGCAAGAACATGTATAAAGGTTTTTTAAGTTTCTTTGCTACTTTTTCATTGCTTATAAATTATTAAAACACAATTTTGTTTTTTCCTGCTAATTTATTTGGTAATTTAAATAATAATCCCATTCTCCCTGGCTCGCTTGTTTAGTAAATAAGATCCTGAATAAAAAATGTCTAACGACTCTAGGGTTTAGACACGTGCCAAATTTAAAACAAAACTATCTTGGATATAACTTAAAGCCTCAGTTAAAATTTTCACTAAAGTCTAATATGGTAGTCAGATATCTCTGAAAATATTTCCAAAATGAATTCTTAAAAAATTAATTTAAATCAGGGCACAATTAAAATATATATTATTTTTGGCAAAACATCATAAAAACTTTTGACTAAACCATTTGAAACGAAAACAGATGTTTCACATTTGATGTTTGCAATAGCTAAAAGGTTGAGCATTAAATAAAGGAATTCTCCCATTTTTAGAATAGTTTCTACATAAATCGTATTTTATATTCACTTTGCGACTAATTCCATAAGGTTTTCTAGAAATGCTGGACAGCTTTAACAGGATGAAATGAGTACATCAAGTGCTCTAAAGCAAAACATTGCCTACTCAATTCTAGAAAGGTTGATTGCCCCTGGCAAAAAGGGCTATTATAAGTGAGGTCCTGTTTACAAAACCTAGGAGATAAGGCAGGGAAGAGAAACTCTTTGTTGTGGGTGGAGAGGCAAGACATTTTAGCAAGAAACTACTTTAAATATCAAAGGTGAGCATAGGAGTTAGTTGAAAAGCAATGTAAATGTTTTTAATGCCTGAAACATAGTTGAAATACCTAGATATTCCTTCCTGTTTAGATGAAACAGAGCCAAGAGTGAAAACTAAAGTTGTCTCCTAATGGGAATAGATCTGGGAGCTAAATTTTATGTGTGTATGTGGGTGTATGCATGTGTGGGTGCACTGACATTTTGCAGATACAGCAGGATAAATGCTAAAACAAAAATTAATATAGATTTTAAATATAAGAACTAAAGTGATTTAAATCAGTAAAAAGAAATGTTGAATATAGCTTCAAGTAGATATTACTTGCCCAATGAAGATGAAAGTAATCTTTAGATGTTATAAGTCATCATTTTAACTGATTTTATTATAACACTAACAATGTTTTTCAATGTAAAGCAGAATTCAGGGAGAATCATCCCTTCGTATTTTAAGAAAACAGTTGCTGTTGGTTTTAATTAAATGATATGTAGGTTTATTTAATACTGCCATCAGAATTGCCTAGTAATAATTTAGTACAATGCTCTGACACACCACAGAATCCACGTGGGAATGCTCATCCTAATTCCTTTACCATGCACCAATAAATTTATACATTTAGGCAGAATCAAATGAACGCTCTCATCATTAGGTTTGTATCACCAGAGCTAAGTAGTTTTATTTTACATAGTGAAAACTAGAACTCTGTGTGCACAACTGCTGACATGCGAACAGTTTACATAAGTTACTAACTCAAAACGTCTATTCAGATAGCAAGGGCAGTATCTCCGTGTTTCAAGTGTTTGACACAATGATGGATTATTTATTTACTGAACACCACTGGTGGCCAGAAAATCTGATTTCCATGCATGAAATCCATGAAACCTCAACCACTGAACAGTTTCTTTTACATGTGGCAAAGGTCATCTATCAAGGGATTTTTCTCACGTTTTGTGTGATTGGTCATGCCTCATTTCCTTCAAGAAAATATGATTTCCCTAAAGTCGGTGCATTTTAAAAGACTCACAAAAGACCCAGAAAGTTATTTCCTCTCTATTTGTGATAAGCGTAGAATACAGAAGCTAACCTACAGGGAATGACAAGCAACTGTTTGTAGCTAGAAACCATATTTAATCCTATC
Organism: Cabassous unicinctus; assembly: GCA_029593785.1. Taxonomy (NCBI): domain Eukaryota; kingdom Metazoa; phylum Chordata; class Mammalia; order Cingulata; family Chlamyphoridae; genus Cabassous; species Cabassous unicinctus. The sequence continues at coordinate 28,711 of JAQZBX010001084.1, read as the reverse complement.
ATTAGGAAATCCTTAGTACTCACCAGGTATAAAAGGCCTGCAAAATTAGTCACTTAACCTTCTCACTTAACCTTGCAGAGTTAAATCTACATTCAAACTTTAATAAATATATCCCATATATCTATCCATACATATTGGAAGTCATATGTTTCAGATAATGTATTGCAAGTTTACAGTGATTTGGTGAATGCCTTTGTGAAGATATGGCTACCTTAAAAATAATGAAAATCACCATTTCCTTTTCCACCTTGAAAACCCATTGTGAAAGAAGAGTATGAGATTATGTTTTTAGTAAAATTTCTGAGAAACATAATAGGTAATATGGTGAAAATCAAGAGCAATTTAAAGAAAATAGTTTGCCTAAGAAGAGACTATAATATAATTCTTGGAGATTGGAAAAAAAAAACACAAAACACCTGTTATACTAACTTAATTATGTTTACAAAGTATTCTCTGGGTCAAAGCTCAGAGGTATTTTAGAGGAATCCAAATGTTCTAAGTCTCTCAGAGCATATGGGTTCTGTTTAAAACCCTTCTAAATATCCTATGGCTTAGACAACAGAATTAGAAACACATCCATACTTCCATCACTGCAGATTTGGGCTTATGTGCTCAATTCATGTGGGTAACTTGGGAAGATCAGGAGTGATCTCTGATAATTATGGCAAAAAGTAAATAACACTGTCAGTTACTGAGTAGAATATAAGATTCTACCACAGATGGATTTGTTGCAAATCTACTGATAATTAAACTTCAGAGCTCCCAGATTATATGGGCTCTCTCCAAAGCTTTGGACATAATTTTGAATTAGTAAATTGGAATTATTTTTCTTAAAGAGAGCGTCTTCCATTTGTATACTATTTTGGCCCTCAAAATAGGAATCAAGTAACCCCCAACAGACTTGGATACAATTTTTTCCCCATTTTTAGCTCTCTTCTATACTAAAACATTTATTTGTCTGCCCAGGAGTATTCAGCGTTAGATTTGGAGGACAATGAATAAGAGGGCAGGGAAAATCATACCATGCATAGCATACTTCAGTTTTTTAGTGACAAATGTGTGTGTGCATGTGTGTGTAATACTGAAATTAAATTTTACTTGTTCTGAGGTCTTTCTAGGAGTAAACATGTGATCACAAATAACAACCATCAGAATTAAAGTAGTTCTTAGAAGAAGTGGTACAAAATTAACAATAAAAAGCCATTGTTAGACAAGGGTAGAGAGTTTTATAAGCAGATAAAATCACACACTGGTGTTAAGACTGTTTCTCTTTCAGTTTTCATGACAACCAATATATTGTGGGATTTATGGAAATCACCCCTAATTTCTTTATCTTAGTTATGAATCGTCTTTAGTCATGAGCCACTTTGATTTTCCAAAATTAATAAAATGATGTAACTACAATATATTTACATGTATATGTGTGTGTTTGCATGTATGTTTGTGCATGTACTCACATCACTGAGACTATTAATTCAAGGGAATTTAACTTCTACAGAAACACAACTTTTCAACTATTAATTTTAAATACTTTTTTCTGTGTTATTTGAATGACATTAGACACATATTTCCTGGTTTAGTCATAACATTAAAATAAATGATAGGAGTATTAATACTCATAAAATTTTGTCAATACTGTTTGTATAATTTATTGCTAAATATTTCTATTTTTCCTAAATCTTAAGAAACAGTAATTACTGAGTCTTCTTATAATACCTTCAGTTTTAATGTCAAACTTCTATCAAAATGTGTTAGTTTCAAAGAAAAGAAAACCCTAGAGCATTTGCTACAAATAAGAATATTTTTAAACTATTATACTGTTACACTTATTTCAACTATATTCTCAATCTTTCTTGAATTAGATAAATTTTGGTGATTAATTGTTTTTCTACTTATTGCTTTATAATTATCATGAGTACTTTGAATTAAAAACTAGTGTTTGTTACCATTATCATTATGACAGTAGAATGCAGTTTATGTAGTTGTGGATTATGCCACAACTATAAAAATATGAATTTATTTTCAAATTATAGTTAGTACAGATACTTGTGGATTCCCTACTTCCTAGTTGTGTGCTATTTTGAGATTTATGCATTCTCTTGTAGTAAATCATGTTAATATTTAGCTTACATAAATTTGTAAATAAATATTTTTAGTTAAATTATATGATTTAATCAGTAATACTTTAAAGAGTTACATGATGTTCAACGAAAGAATTAGTTGGTATTTATTTCTCAATATAATTCTTACTAAAAGGAGATTAAAAGAAAAAAGTAAACTGACAATTCTTTTGGTGCTTTGTATACTTCAGTTACATTATGAACAAAAGAATATTTCCTACAGAACCAGTCCTTTTTTCTATGAATGTGGAAACTAACAATCATTTCTTGTTATAAATTTTTGACAGCTTAAGTATTAAAAAAATCAATTGTTATGAAACTAATATCCAAATTACTGTTGAAAATATGCCTCCTTTATTGCTACTTACTACCAGGAATTGATTTTTATTGTTTGAAATAGGCTGACTATATTTAATTTCTTCTATTGATTTCTTTATTTTTTATTCTGTAATCCTAATATACAATGCATGTGAAATAAAATGCAATTTCTTATGGCAAAATAATGTCAATCTCTGGACTGACAATTAATTTTACATGAATGCAAACAGTGTCTACCAATTTGATGAGTATTTGAGAAAAAAACAAGTAATTTTCCCATTATTACTTATAAATAAAGAAGTCCACAAATGAGGGTATTCACATGGACCCAAATATGAAGATCTCACAGTGAAATCTAATAGCTCCATAGTGTATCCCCTAGTGCCATTGTGTGCCATATTCCCTGAATGCTCGAGGTGTTGGAAAGTTGCTGAAATACAGGGAAACTAACAAAGACAACATTTGTTGCCTGATATTACAAGTTTCAAATGAGAGTGTAATTAAAAAAAAAAAAGCTGATGCACTTCCTAGGACAAAGTGCAGAAAGGATCCAAGTTCTCCCTTTTAATTTGTTTTTTTTTCTGATGCAAATAAAAAGTCCAGCTCACAAGAGAGTAGTGGAATTCAATTTTCATAATAATTTCTACCTTATTGAAAAAATGCAAATGCCCCTTGATAAAAGAAATGCAAAAGTTTTTATCAAATAAATGTAAAATATGCTAATGTAGTGATTGGAAAGTCAAGTGCATATGAAGTCTAACACTCAGAATTGCTTTAGTTTCTAATGTTACAGTTTGTGACATAGATCGGAATTATTTGACACAGTAATCAGTTACCCCTTCAGTTCAAGCTCAGCAAAACAATCTGTCCATTAACCAACAACTACCTGGTATTCATTTTCTCTTTTTCTCCCCATCACTCTATGGAAAGTGTTTTCCATTCACATGAATTCAATGTTATTAGAATGCCCTTTGATTAAACTATATGTCTGATTTGTAGATTTATTTAATATTTCCTTAATTTAAGGAATTATATGATGGCTCGTCCTTTCTTTTCTGACTTAAAAAAAAATTTAGGGCAAGAAAGTAAATTTTGGATTTCAGGGAATAAAACTAAAAACTCAGCATTCAAACACATGATGTTATTGGTCTGTTCCTATTAGATTATCAGATTTTTCTGTGTTAATCTGATTAATATGCTGTTCATATTTAAGCATAATGAATTTCAGATTGTAATTATTAGTATGTAAAATAACTGAAGTAATGCTATTTCATAAATAGTCAAATCCAGCATTCAATGCCTGAAACATGCTAAATTATTTTAACAATGGATAAAAGAAGGAATTGGTTTAGTAAAGGGGTTTGGTTAATACTCACATGCTTCTTAGTTTGGGGGACAAAATGCAGGTGGATAGGGCTGAATAAAATAAATGCTTATTTCATAAAATACATCTGGCATTTTAAAATTGGAATTTTAAATAGTTTACTACACTGAGCAACAGATCTGGCTGCATGAATTTCTATTTTAAGAAGAAGAGAAACATGAGCTCGCATATTGGATTTTCTTAATATTATCTCACACCCCCTCTAATACTGGCTTAGACAAATAAACATGCATAGGACTCAGAGTGTATGGACATGATCATCTATTGTAAGCTACATGATTCTCGATTTATTATCAAATGAATCAATTCACGTCTTTTCTTCTTTAAAATTGTTGCATCCTCCCTCTTCTCACCACTCTCAGTTGATGGCTTGTGCTAGAAGAACTACCTCGACTTCTCAGCACCAGGACTATCAGCAAAAATTTATGATGTCCAATTCTCTGCATTCTCTCCTCTACAAGTGCATAAATTTTCTCTCTTATCTAAGCCAGCCCTCCTCTGCCGAACTGGGGTCTACTCAATGACTTTGCCACTAAAATTAGCCCCTGTCACTTCTACATCATTAATCTCTCCACATCTATGGAATAGAACCCAACATCAAATAAACATCTCAATAACCAAAAATGAGGGGGGGGGTCAAGTCTCCCTAAACCACACATCTCCCCTCATCTAGTGCTTTATTTTTATCCCCTTTTATAACAACACTTCTTTAAGGTATTGTCTACACTCACTACAGCTTTGTCCTCACCACTGCTATATTCCAAGAAGGCATTTTTCCCAATACTGCTAACACTACTCTTTTCTAAATTACTATAATTTTCCATATTGTTTAGCTAATGCCACTCAAACATCAGTAAGCATCAGAATCACCTGGAAGGCTTAGTTCACAGTAACTTATAGGGCCTTACCTCTAGAGTTTCTAATTAAGTAGGACTGGGGTAGGGCCTGAGCAATTCTAAAAAGGTCCTGTGTGCTCCTGATGCTACTGATCCCAGGACCATAATTTGAGAATCAATGGTTTACTTAATCCAAGGTTATTGTCAGCTCACATTTTACATGATCTCTCAGGAACCTTTTGCATAGTTGATCACCTCATCTCTTCGAAACATTTTCTTCACTAGGTTTCAATGTTTTCATATGTTCTTAGGATTCATAAAATATCCATGTGGGTCTTCTTTCTCTTCAACTGTTTTAACTGGACACTCCTTCTCTTCCCAATCTCTAACTGTGTGTCTCAGGGTCAGTCCTTAAACCACTTCTTTTCTTTATCTATTCTCACTCCTAAAGCAATCATACCTAGACGCATTGCATTACATACAATGACCCATTATACCTAGACCCATTGCATTACATGTGTCTTAACTTTATTTCCTTAAGAAGCAGAGCTTAGTACAAGGACTTAGCTACTACAGGTAGTCTGGTTGGGAGCTGATCTAAGGTACAGTTCCTCTAGACCTCCAGAGATACTACTCAGATAGCTTTCAGAATTGTCTGCCTGAAGGAATGGGAGTCTGGGGCATTTATCATAGTTCCCTTCCCCTCAATTGTTTGTCCTCAGGTAGACTAGGCTTCTGGCCCTTCCTGACTATATTTCCATGCTGAAATAATTTCATTCCTGTGAAACTGGAAAAGTTTCTGGGTAAAATATGGAAAGATCTGCATGAGTCTGAGCTTTCAGGGAACTCTTCACAACTGCTGGAACTGAAATAAGGGTGAGCAAAGATGAGTCTACCCGAGTTCCCCAACTTGTATCTCCAGCCCTGCCAAATCTACATCTGCATATATAGTTTTAATGGTCTAATTTTCTCCTGAGACTTAATATACCCTAAGTAGAAACAATTTTTCTCACCTCCTGTTCTTCCAGCATTTTCCTTGTTAATGAATGGCACCAATCCTCACCAAATTGAAAACCTTATAAAAGCAGGAGTCATCCCAATTTTACTTCTTTCCTTATACCAATTGTATTCTCTTTGCTCTACCTTCAATATGTATCCTAAACACAGATGTTTTCTTCACTTACATTGATGCTGTCCTACTCCAAGTCACTGTCAAATCTCACTGGACAAACCCACAATAGGCTCCAGAATGAATACATTTAAATAGATAAATCAGATTTACACCACCTATGATCAAAAGAAGCCAATGTCATTCCATCACAGTCATAATAAAATCCAAACTCCTTATAAGAGCTGACCACTGTCCCCACTTCCTTGAATCCCCTATCTCCTACCTCTTTCCTTACCTGATTTGTTGTTTTCTACCCATTCTTCATTCTTTCCAATCATATTTCACATTCTCAGCCTCCCCAAGTTCCCATATATAGAATTGTCCACTATCATCATGCTCTACACCTTACCCTGCTTTGTTTTCATAGATTAATCAATAATTAACATTATTATTCATTTATTTGTTTGTTTTTCTCTCTCATTCAAATGTAAGCCTTATGAAGGCAGAAATTTTACCTTATTCCTGACTTTAGTCCCTGTGCCTAAAACTGAGACTAACTCATAAAATAAGACTAGCATTCAATAAAGAGTGATGGAGTCAAAGAATGACTATTAAATTTAAATATGTACAATAGGGATTAAGGGGAAAATTTAAATATTGTAGCCCGTTTATTACATAATTATAATACAAAGGGACTTTTCACATAAATTTTATCATTTGATAGCTTAAACAATTCTTTAAGGATAAAGTACCACAATGCTGTCTAGACACGTAATATGTAGTTTTCTTTATACTGGTTTTACAATTTTAAAAATTCAGTTACAGAACTTCTTGACATATATTTTTTCCTTGCATTATAAGGTTGAAAATGTACATAATTACACTATTGACTTAACAGTTTTTTTTTTCTTAGAATTATTCTTCATTCCCTGTATGACTTCTTTGTATCCCAGTGTTTAGTATCTTAGGCAACATGCGAATACCTAAGTATATAAGTGTTCAGTATGTTTACTTCAATGGCAATTGCTAACAGCGAAGTCTGCAGAGACTTTTATACCAGATGTATTATATTAAAGCTTCCTGAAAATAGCTTATACTGAAACTAAAACAAACTCAAATCAGAAAATATTTCTCTGGCCTTAACTTAGTATAAAATTACCATTTTAATTCATAGCTTATAATTTGACATTCTCAAAGGGAAAACAAAAGCATTTGCTTTTATTTTTATTTTTTTACTGTTACTGAGGCTTTTTATTTTGCACGCAAAATCACTGAGGACCTTCCTGTGGATACCTCGGGGCTGACATGGTACGTGTATGTGGCCCAGACACTCGGTGGGAAGCAAGGTGAGAAAAACAATGATTTGGGCCAATCACATGATCACAAAGCTAGGCTTACACCAGGGTTCCAGACGGTCAGGCTTGGCTTCTGCAGCAGTTCTAACGAAGCAGGGAGAACTTAATAGCATTTTGAATATTCAATTCTGGGGCAAAATTTTTAAAAAGTGGATGATCTTTTATTTAACCTTGAGGCACTAAAATAGCCATTATTATAATTTTGATAACTGGTTCACAGTTTTTACTTAGTATCTGTTGAGTGAATGGATAACTGATTTGTAAAGAAAAGACCTTCAATCCCATGTTTTGTGAGTAGTCCAAATATCACCACCAGCCTCTCCATCCACCCAGGTTGGCTTTTGGTGAAGTGACTTAAGAAGCAAGATATATATTCTTTAAAAAAACAAAAAATGTTTCAAATGACAAATTTCAGATTTTCCCTTTAGAATTTCACAAAATAATTGAATGAAGTTGCTTTATTATGATTTTGACCTAAAGGCTTATTTTTCCCTCTATTTTTACTTAAAACCTTCTCTTTATTTATTTTTTTTTGAAAGAAACTTTAGATTACATAAATGTTACATAAAAATAGAGGATTCCCATACGCCCCACTCCCTCCCCCTCCCACACTTTCCCACATTAACAACATCCTTCATTAGTGTGGTACATTTGCTGCAATTAATGACAACTTACTGAAGCATTGCCACTAACCATGGATTATATTTTACATTATAGTTTACACTCTGTCCCACACAATTTTGTAAGTTATGACAAAATATATAATGGCCTGTATCCATCATTGCAACGTCATGCAGGACAATTCCAATATCCCAAAAATGCCCCCATACTACACCTATTTTTCCCTCTCCCTCCCCTCAGACCTTCCAGTGGCCACTGCCTCCACATCAATAATAAAAATTCTTCCATTGCTAGAATAACAGTAAGTCTATGGTAGAATAATAGTAAGCCTACTTTAGTCCATTGTTCATTCTCCAATCTTGAGGTATTGGGGATGGTGATGCCCACTCTGCCTCTAATTGAGAGGGGGATTAGGTCTCATGGGGCAGATGGATGGAACTATTTTGCTTGCAGTTGCAGACTCTTTCTGTTCCTTGGGATGGGCGTTGTCCATCATCATCACCTTGTTAGTTGTCCTGAGTGAATCCAATGAACTGGAGAGTAGGTGTTGCAACTCTACTGAGATTCAGGGCCCAACTGACACATGAACGGACCAAAGATTTAAGGCTCTTGGACATACACATAGCGAGTATAGTACTAACTATAGATTTAAATCTTTATTCTTAATTTTGTTGATTTAGACAGTTTTATATAAATTCCTCTCACACTTCCAGTACTCAAGTCAAGTAATATCTTCTCATCAACTTTTTGAAAAGATAATTCTTCAAAAAATTAGTTCTCCTTTCATATTGTTTTGATTTTCATTTCTCTTTCACTAATTAAACATTTTTTCCTACAGTTAGGTATGCAATCTGAATAAGATATCAATGAGATAAGATAATACAAAGACTCATGGCTAAAAATGTTGTGTCTCATTTCAGATACATACAAAGTGTGATTTCTGTTACTAATTTAGGTGTTTTTTGCCTAGATTAGATTCCTTTTGATCATTAAGTGTTTCAATATTATGTTCTGTTATTTTCCTTCCAGCACAATAATTTTTTCAAATTGAATTTCTTTTTGCTTTTTTCTAAACAAGGGAGTGAAACTGATAATTTTGAACACCCCTTGATGCTATCTTCAGCTTCATGATGTAGCATCATCACCATCCTACATCTGCACAACACCATCCTGCACAAATCTGCCGCTCCATATGTCATACTGTGCAAGGAGATTACAATGGGTTTGAATTTGGATCTCAGTCAAAGATTCCCTGGAGACATTCCACAGGAGAAAATATTGCTCAAGCCAACATTTCAAATCTTTGCCTAGAATTATTCCTCCCCAAAGATAAATATGAGGGTGAAAGCACAGGTCCCCAAATTCAATTGCCACATTTTTTTCCCCTACTTTTAAGGAGTTTGTCCTGTTCTTTTTAATGTTGGTACTGGCAGTTGCCAGATGGGCTTTATTTTTAAATATATTTTGTGGCAGTGTTGCCCAGTGCATCATATTCGATGCCAGCTTTTATTCCTTTAAAATACAAATGCTTGGCATATTCTTAAATTGTTTAAGGATCAGAGACTAAGGACCTATGTAGAGAAAGAGAAAAAGTATACATTCCTATCATCCTAAAACTGAGAGTAATTGAAGTATAGAATGGTTATTAAAGGGAGTCTTTGAGCCTAGTTATGCATTTCTTTCAGTCACAAACAGTGGATAAACACTGCTAACAATATGCTGACAATTACTAAAATCTAGAAACAGGTAAGCAGGTAAAGAGATTCAACAGAACAGAGAACAAAGTTATCTTATAAAATGAGGCTGATATATCCCCTATCGACATGTGCACAATTGGCAGAAACTGTGGGAGGGGTATATAGTAAGACGCAATGGTATTTAATTAATTAACTAATTAAGTAATTAAATAATTAATGTATAAAATGAATAAAAAAATGCTAGGTTCTCACTTAGAGATTATTGACACCTTTTTTCAGTTCTACCATATTGAATTTTATTAAGAGACAAAAGAAAACTACATGAGGCATTTAGAAAAAAGCCAGGAAATAGAGTGTTATTAAGCAAGGACACAATGATAACTTAAAAAAATGGCAGAAGTCAATAATGGGAAGCAGAGAGAATTTCAAACCAAAACTGAAAAAAAATTTATAGGTTATTATAATAGAGTCATTAAGAATTTTATCATTGCTGAATATGGCAATAAAATGAAGCATTGAAAACGCAATCATACCTATGAACACTATGGTGTTTGATTTTTTGAATGAGAAATCTGATATAATATATTGTGATTTAGAAAACTAAATTTGTCTTGATAATGTATGAATCACTTGGAAGGAAGCACTATATTTTGGCCAAATTATAATTTTCTGAGTAGGTAAAAGTCTCTCTTTCTTTTATTTTAGTGTAATGACAAAATATTAAAAGAAGTATTGTCCTTGGAATTAGCATACATTGATAAAGAAGAATAAGTGTCCTTTTAAAAAAATTTCTAAGAGACTTTGTTCTTCTCTGTCCACCTCTGTAGGCACCAGGTTATGGATCACATTAGACACTAAAGTGTAGTCTACTTTACTGGAAGAAGTGGGCAGAAGCAGAAAAATTTGACAGAATGTGCTGAGCAATGGGGCACCTTGAAGTAAGCAACTGGTGACTGAGGATAGTTGATGAATTTATAAAAAAGGCTGACACATTAAAACCAGAAGGGCTTAGCAGGACTGGCAGAAGAAGATAACAAGTGATTCCCTTTGCTCTCCACTTGTCCAATTTCTGGGTTTTTCAAAACTAAGTAAAACAGGATTTGAAGATGATGTTTGTAGTACAATCTGGAGAATTTACTACTTTTCTGTGGAAAAGAAGCCCACTCCTGATATACACACTGCCATGGAACCAACAAGGTCTGCAACTGAAAGAGCAAAGCAAAACTTCTTAGCTTAAAAAATGTTCTGTGAGAATTTAATACTTTATAATGTAGTGTTATTGATCCTTAATAGTTTCCTTGGTTCAAAGATCATTCTTATAATAACAAAATGGAAAGAAAAACTCCTTTCACCATTTGCCCTCATGACCCTCAGCTGCCATTTTCTTCAGCCTCTAATTATTTTAGTTAATAAAGGAGAAGTAGTACTTTCTAAAATTTTGCTTGCGGCTCAAAGTCTGAATTCACACTGCTGATTGTATTACTTAATCTGAAAAGGAAGAAAAGTTTAATTACTCTCTAAAGTAGTTCCAACATTAATTTATTAAATTGATGACTAACCAAAATGTGTTTCTTTGAGAGAGAAGTGAAAGAAAATTGACTTGGATTTTGAATGGCAAGAGAAGTTTAGTGTACATAAAATAAATACATTTTTAAATGGAAGGATCATTAAACATTGATTGTTATAGATCTGTAGAAGAATGAGCAATTTTGCTGTTTTTAAAATTAATACTTAAAATAAAATATAGTAGAATAAGATTTGATTTGCTCTTGAAAATAACTTTTGCAAGGAGAAAGTCTTTCAGATTTGTTCTTAAATTAATAATGGCATAAGAAACTTTATATATCATATTGGCTTATTATAAGTAGAACAGTAAGGTCAGATTCTGCAGTAAATGAACACAAAATTTTCAGAAAATTTTGTCCTTCTATACCTAAAAGAGCTACAGTTTTAATTAATAAACATGATTATCTGTGACTCAAATTTAACAAATGCAGTGTTCTCTAATAATATGCATCCTCAATTTTACACAACATATTCTACCATAAGACCATAGAAGAAAACCTCAGCATGGTATAGAAAGTTCTTTGCTCTTTTGAGTAAAAATGACAGAGAGAAAAGCAACTTCATGAAGTAGATGGGGTACAAGATAAGAGGGATTAATTTAAACATAGTTGAAATTCAAGTTTCTCTAGATTTCTCCTTTATCCTTATAAATAAAACAAATATTTTACATTCTCAAAAACCCTTGTCTCAACAATTCAATTACTCAAAGTTTCTCAGCAAATATACTTAAAATATTACCCTTAGGGGTCAACTAAAATTGTAACCTAGGCTAAATCCTTGTTTTTGGACTATACTCATTAATCCACTGGTATGAGAGCCAAATCAGTAGATATAATATTCCCTGTGTTTTAAAGTTTACTTCAATATGTAAGCATTTTTCTCCTTAAATCGGTTCTTCTTACAGAGAATAGGAAGGCAAAGAGAGTAGAAGTTTGTTTGGTCGCCATATTCTTACCTCTCCTCTGTGCCCTGTCCGTCTCCCACCCTACCTCTAGACAGTGTCAATCATTCATTTCTTACTAACAGCCTCTACTTTACCTCTTGGTACATTGTGGCTCTTAACAGCTTGTATTACATACTCCCTCAACTACAATGTACCTTACTGTTAGCATTCTCACAAGGAGTAGAGGTAAAAGCACATGGTAGTGTTTCGAGAATATAGTAGGGAAGTTAGTTTCTCACTATACTGAGAGGGATATGTCAGATCTAAAAAAGACTTGGCCAAGTCCAGCTTCGTGAACAAAAGAGCATTTAATTGGTGCCTTATATGGGGAAGTTTTTCACACGGTGGTAGAGCCAAGCCTGGTCATGGCCTTAATCCTCTCCGTGGTGGCAAATGGAGAGCTTGGTGCTTCTGAGGCTTGAATCTGCATTTGCCCCAAAGCAAGAGGGGTATTTTATGCTGCATGTCTATGTGTGGATGTAGAGGGCATGTGAGGGGAAGCATGATTAAAAAGTGCAGTGCTAGGTAGCAGTTGTGGCTCAAGCGATTGAGCTACCGCCTACCACATGGGAGGTCGTGGGTTCAGTTCCCGGTGTCTCCGAGAGAAGACAAGCAAGACAGCGAACTGACATGATGGGCTGCAGTGGCAAGCTGACACAACAAAATGATGTAACAAGAGACAAAGGGAGGAAAACATAATGAGAGACACAACAAACCAGGGAGCAGAGATGGCTCAAGCAATTAGGTGCCTCCCTCCCACATGGAAAGGCCCTGGGTTCGGTTTCCAGTGCCTCCTGAAAGCAAGACGAACAAACAGCGAATGCAAGCAACAACGGGGTGGGGAGAAAAAAATAAATAATGTAAATCTTAAAAAAAAAAAGTGCTCAGGACAGATAATCAGGGAATGGACATTCACAATGTTTCTCAGCAGTGCAGAAGTTACACTTTCACAGTAACTACGTAAAACCAGCATTTACAATGTTTGTCAGAGTAGGACTGAAGTTACATCTTTCTATTGACATGAAGGTGGTCAAACAGTTCACAGACCAGCTTATTCTTAGAGTTTCCAGGAGAGAAGTCTAAGCATACAAATTTTACTTATTGGTCATGAGCTCATAAACAGTCATTTCTTAATGCTTGCTGTGTAACTATTAAGAAATGTAATGCTTCTGTGACTAGAAGGAGAAAGAACTGGAATAGTTGTTGGAAAAATGCAAAGCCTTATATGCCACAAATACGACCAATCCCTTTAAATAAATACCTTATGTTTTGAACAAATCAAATGATATGGTATTTCTCATCTTTTCCTAGTAACAGACATACTCATTTGAAAATACCAATCACTTGGAATGGCTCCTTAATTAAAGAATTAAGGGTAAGAGTTACATGTATCACTGCAGAACATTTGAAAAAAATTCTTGTATTCAGTCACAGATAGATCCAATTTCTCCTAAATCAAATGATCTCTTTCTACCTACCTACAGTCCCTGCATTTTTCCCAGTAATCCCTCCCCAAGAGATAGCAAAAAGGGATGAAGTAGAGATAGAGACTATTCAATTAGATATTTTTAGTACACATGTTTTTATTTTTCCAACAGCATGCAAGTGACTTCCTGGTTGATACTAAGTGGGGAATTTTAAAAAGTTAAATTACGTGTTTTTAAAATTCTCTGTGAATGACTCCCAAATCCCCAAAAAGGTGATAAATACTACAGGTCTCATCTAATATTTTGATGTATACATAAAATTATTAAAATAGCAACTATGCAAAATATAAAAGATTAGAATAAGTCCTCTCCTTATACTTTAGAACATGTACATCAGGATTATGTATCTATATAAATAACAAATGTACCCACTCCCATATCCATCTTTATGCGGCATGGGCAAGATAGCTATAAATCCCTTCTCATGGGCAATTTAGTGTGAGCAACAGCTCCCAGGGTATACAATAAACAGCTGCTGGATGGCTGTGGCCTGCTGAGACAGTCCAATGGCACCCTAGCTGTGGTTACTCAGCCATCTGGATTCCCACTAATTTATTACAAGATTTGGGATCACATTGAGGTAAGTGTAACATTTCCCCTTTTATAGCAAATACTTCCAAAATCAGTTTGTTCATTTTGAAATTTGGAGATCATTTTCAAGAATATATTGTAGGAGGTTCTGGGAAGATGGCATCAGAGTAGGTAGGGCTCAGCTCTCTTGCAAAAACAGTGGAGGAGGGTCAGAAACTCTCCAAAGGATCTGCTATGGGGTGCTGCAGACCAGGACAGTTCCATATGCATTGTCCAGGAAGGAGTGAGGACAGAGAGAGAGAGGCTGAAAAGATAACTATGAGTTACTCACACCCCCATCATGAGAGTGGCACCCATTCGTCACCCTCAAAATGAACAGCTTTGGTAAAATCAGTGGCTGATGGTGGCCAATGGAGAGGGGAATGGACATATTTCTCTCTTGGAAGAGGGAGAGTGCATTGGAAGACTGAGTATGGCTTTTCATTGGTGCATTTAAGCAGAAGGGACCTGCTTTGAATTTTGTCTCTAACAGGTTCAGAAACACAAGCCAGAAGTGGTTGAAAGAATCATCTCCTTGGAAAGGTTAGACAAAGAGCATCATCTGCTGGCAGGCTGGGAAAGAGAAGGAAAACAAGACTTTTCTGGAGTTTCTCTTGACCCTATCCGCAGGCCCCCTTGGATCAGGTCCACACCTTGATAGAAGGTCCCTGATCCTCTTATGATAACTTAAATGGGACAATTTAAAAAGTTTAGAATACATTGAGCCAAAAATCAAAGGACAGCCATGAAACAAAACCACTGGACAAGAAAGATAAATTGACCACCAGAAGAAACTCAATAACACATTCAGATACCTAGACATCACCAAAAAATTCCAAGTCATACTAAGAAACAGGAAGATATGGCCCAGCCAAAGGAAGAAAATTAAATGTGCTAATGAGACACAGGATTTAAAACAGCTAATCAATAATGTTCACACAAATCTCCAAAATCAAATCAAGGAGTTGAAAGAAAATATGGCTAAAGAGGTAAAGGAGGGAAGTGTATGTGGCTCAAGTGATTGAGCTCCCACCTACCACATGGGAGGTCTCTGGTTGGGTTCCTGGTGCCTCCTAAAGAAGACTGCGAGCTGGCATGACAGGAAGGTGCAGCAAGCTGATGCAACAAGATGATGCAACAAGAGACATAAGAAAGAAAAACCATAATGAGAGACACAACAAAGCAGGGAACAGAGGTAGCACAAGCGATTGTGTGCCTCTCTCCCACATTGGAGGCCCCAGGTTTGGTTCCCGGTGCCTTCTAAAGAAACAAGGAAGTAGAACAGACACAGCAAGTGCAAAACAATGAGGGGGTGGGGAGATATAAATAAATAAAATAAATCTTTTAAATAAAAGAGACATAAAGGATATGAGCATATAAAATTGAAACTTGCAAGGAAAAGTAACAGAGCTCATGGGAATGGAAGACACAAAGGAAACACACATTATGGGTGTCCCAGAAGAAGAAGAGAACAGAAAAGGAACAGGAAGAATATTTGAGGAAATAATGGCTGGAAATTTCCAATCTTTATGAAAGGCATACATATAATATCCAAGAAGGACAATGTACACCAAATAGAATAAATCCAAATAGAGGTAAAGAGAATTCTGAAAGCAACAAGAGAAAAGCAATTTATCACATACAAAGGATGCTCAATAAAATTAAGTGTTGATTTCTCATCAGAAACCGTGAAGGTGAGAAAGCACTGGTATGACATATTTAAGATACTAAAAGGAAAAAACTGCCAGCCAAGAATTCTTTATACAATAAAACTGTCCTTCAAAAATGAGGGTGAGTTTAAAGTTTTCACAGATAAACAAAAACTGAGAAAGTATGTCACCAATAGACCAGGTTTACATGAGATACTAAAGGTAGTGCTGCAGGCTGAAAAGAAAAGACAGCAGAGATAGGCATGGAGAAAGTGTAGAAATGAAGATTATTAGTAAGGTCCACTACAAGGGTAAAAGATAGACTATAGTAATGTATGACAACAGAAAGGCAAAGAATAAAATGGACAAAGTAAGTAATGCCTTTATACTAATAACAGTGAATGTTAATGGATTGAACTCCACAATCAAAAGACACAGACTGGCAGAATGGACTTAAAAAATATGTGTCATATATATGCTATCTACAAGAGACTCATCTTAGACACATGGACACAAATAACTTACAGTGAAAGATTGGAAAAAGATATTCCACACAAACAGTAGCCAAAAAAGAGCTGGAGTAGCTATACTAATATCATACAAAATAGATTTTAAAAGCAAAAGTGTTATAAAAAGGTGAAGAGGGAAACAGATGTGGCTCAAGCAATTGGTCTCCCATCTACCATATAGGAGGTCCAAGGTTCAATTCCCGGGGCCTCCTGGTGAAAGGCAAGCTGGCCCACACAGCAAGCTGGCCTGAGTGGACAGCTGGCCCACTCGGAATGCTGGCCCATGCAGAGTGCTGGCCCATGCAGGAGAGCTGGCCTCTGCAGAAAGCTGGCACAGCAAGATGATGCAGCAAAAAGAGACACAGAGGAGAGACAATAAGAGATGCAGCAGACCAGGGAGCTGAGGTGGCACAAGAGATTGAGCACTTCTCTCCACTCTGGAAGGTCCCAGGATCAGTTCCCAGTGCTGCCTAGAGAGAAGACAAGCAGACACAGAAGAACTCAAAGAGCAGATAGCGAGTGCAAAAACAATGAGGCAGGGTTGGGGGTGAGAATTAAATAAATAAAATAAATCTTTAAAAAAAGAGAGAGAGAAATGAAGAAGGTCATTTTACATTAATAAAAGGAGCAATTTGCCAAGTAGAAATAATAATCATAAATATTTATGCACCTAACCCAGATGGCTCAAAATATATAATACAAACACTGACAAAACTGAAGGGAGAAATAGAAATTGTAGAGAATTATCTACAATAATATTTGGGGATTTCAACCCACCAATACATTTATCATTGGCTAGAATATCTGGAGAGAAGATCAATAAGGAAACAGGAGCATAAATAATACAATAAATGAAATAGACCTAAAAGACATATATAGAACATTATACCCCAAAGCAACAGGATAGGCATTCTTCTTAAGAACTCATGGATATTTCTTCAGGATAGACCATATGTTGGGTGACAAAACAGGTCTCAATAAATTTTAAAAGATTGAAATTACACAAAGCACCTTCTCTGATCATAATGGAATGAAGATGGAAATCAATAACAGGTGGAAAAAGAAAATTCACAAATATATGGAGATTAAACAACACATGCTTAAATAATCTGTGGGTCAAAGAAGAAATTTCAAGAGGAATGAGTAAATATCTCAAGACAAATGAAAATGAGAATACAACATATCAAAATCTATGGGATTCAGCAAAGGCAGTGCTGAGAGGGAAATTTGTAGCCCTCAATGCTTACGTTAAGAAAACAAGAAAGAGCTAAAATTGAAGACCTAATTGCACACCTGGAGGAACTGAAAAAGAGCAGCAAACCAACCACGAAGCAAACAGAAGGAAAGAAGTAACAAAAAGCAGACATAAATGAAATGGAGAAGAAAAAAACAAAAGAAACCAATCAAGAAAACCATAAGTTGGTTATCTGAGAAGATCATCAAAACTGAAAATCCCTTAGCTAGACAAAGTAAAAAAGAGAGAAAAGGTACAAATAAATAAAATCAGAAATGAAATGGGGGACATTCCTACTGACCCCACAGAAATAAAAGAGATCATTAGTGGATACTATGAACAAATGCACACCACAAAACTAGACAAGGTATATGAGATGAACAAATTCCCAGAAACACATGAATAACAAACACTGACCCTAGAAGAAATAGAACTCAACAAACCAATTACAAGCAAAGAGATCGAAACAGTCATCAAAAAACCTCCTAAACATGAAAAGCCCAGGACCAGATGGCTTCACCAGTGAATTCTACCAATTATTCAAAGAAAATTTAATACCAAACTTGATCAAACTCCTCCAAAACATTGAACAGGAGGGAATTATACTAAACTCATTTTATGAAGCCAACATCACACTAATACCAAAGTCAGATAAAGATACTATGGAAACAGAAAACTACAGGTCAATTTCTCTAATGAAGAGATGCAAAAATCCTCAACAAAATATTTGCTAATTGAATCCAAAAGCACATTAAGAGAATTATACACCACGATTAATGAGTTTTACGCTAGGTATGCAAAGGTGGTTCAACACAAGAAAATCAATCAGTATAATACACCACATTTATAAATCAAAGAAGAAAAATTGTATGATCTTCTCCTGTGCTGTAGAAAAGGCATTTGTGAAAATCCAGCATCCTTTTTTTTTTCCCAGCATCCTTTCTTGATAAAAACAGTTCTAAAGATAGGAATTGAAGGAAACTTTCTCAACATGATAAACTGCATATATGGAAATTCCACAGCTAACATTTTACTCACTGGTTAAAGACTGAAATCTTTCCCACTGAGATTGGGAACAGGACAAGTATGCCACTGTCACCATTGTTATTCAATATTATGCTAGACGTTCTAGCTAGAGCAATCAGGCAAGAAAAAGAAATAAAAGACACCCAAATAGGAAAGGAAAGGAAGAAGTAAAGCATTCGCTATTTGCTGATGATTTGCTGAGGATATGATCCTATACCTAGAATATCCCAAAAATCCAAAACAAAGCTATTACAACTAATAAACTAGTTCAGCAAAGTGATGAGATACAAGATTTATATGCAAAAACCAGTAGTGGTTCCTTACAGTAATAATGAGCAATCTGAGGAGGAAGTCAGGGAAAAAAAATTACATTTACAATAGTAACTAAAAGAATCAAATATTTAGGAATAAACTTAACCAAGGACATAAAGGACTTGTATTCAGAAAACTACAAAACATTGATAAAAGAAACCAAAGATAATGAGCAAATGGAAGGATACTCCGAGTTCATGGATTGGAAGACTAAATATCATTAAGATGTCAATTCTACCTGTTCTTCCCTCTCCTTTCCCTCAGAACCTCTTGTGACCACTGTCTTTATATCAATGTTACAAGTTCTTCCATTATTAGAATAATAATAAGTCTACTTTAGTCCATAGTTGCATTCTGCCTTTATGTTTGCTTGTTCCTCAATCTTGAGAATTTGGGGATGGTAATGCCCACTCTGCTTGCAATTGAGAGGCTGCTTAGATCCTCTCAATTAGGATCCTCTTGCTTAGGGCAGATGAATGGAACTGTTTTACTTGCAGTTGTAGATACTCTGGTTTTGGGGCTGGGCATTGCCCATCATCATACTTTTGCTAGTTGTCCTGGGTGAGTCCAATGAACTGGAGAATAGGTGTTGGCTGCAACTCTGCTGAGATTCAGGCCTCAACCAGCATATGAACAACCAGAAGATTTAAGTCTCTGGGACATATATTTAATTGGTATAGTGCTAATTACAGGTTCAGGAAATGAGGCAGAAGAACCAAGTGTAGAAAAATTATAAATGAGTCTAACTCTGATACACTGCAGAAATGGGTTACCATATATTCCAAGGTAAGGCCTGCCAATAGGGTGCCAATTTCCTGGGGTTATCTGCCCTACCTATAGTGTCTAGATGTCTCTAGAGTTCTGAGGTGCACCTCTTTTAGAGACACTGTTTACTGTGACATTCAGTGAGATCCCCCTGAGGCATGTATATGCATAATCTCTGGATGACCTTTTTTGAGATATTGGAATTGTTCTGTATGATATTGCAATAATGGATACAAGCAGTTATACATTTTGTCAAAACCCATAAAATTGTGTGGTGCAAAGTGCAAGCCATGATGTAAACTATAGACCATGCTTAGTAGCAATGCTTCAAATGCAACAAATATACCACACTAATGAAAAAGGTTGTTAATGGGAGAAAGTGTGTGTGTGTGAGGAGGGGTATATGAAAATCTTCTATATTTTTGATGTAAGATTTGTGCAATCTAAAACTCCTTTAAAAATAAGAAAATACAAGGGAAAAAAACCATTACTTTAAAACAAAACAAAACAAAACAAAAAGAAAATGGTAACTCTGGTTGACCTCTTGGGAAGGAAATTTGATGACTATGGAACAGGTACGGAATGGATATTTTTCACTGAATATTTGTCAATGTCTTTGTAAAAATTGAATCATGTAATGTATTATTCATTAAGAAATAACTAAAATTAAATACATGTTTAAAACATAAAAAAGAGTCATTTCTACTCAAATTGATTTACAGATTCAACACAATCCCAATAAAAATGCAAACAGCCTTTTTCTGAAGAAATGGAAGAGCCAGTTATCAAATTTATTTAGAAGAGTAAGGGAGCTGAATAGCCAAAAATATCTTAAAAAGAAGAGCCAAGTTGGAGGACTCTCACTTCCTGACTTTTAAAGCATATTACTTAGACACAGTGGTAAAAACAGCATGGCACTGGCATAAAGATAGACATATTAACCATATAATTAAACAAAATGTAATATATACCTACAATGGAATACTATTCAGTTGTAAGAAGAAATGTAGAAATGAAGTTGGAATGCATATAACAATATGAATGAATCTTGAGGACATTATGTTGAAATAATATTATGTGAAATAAGCCAGACCCATAAGGGTAAATATTGTATGGTCTCATTAATATGAACTAAATACAATAAGTGAACTCACAGAGGCAAACTCTAGAGTATAAGTTACTAGGAAATAGAAGATGGGTTGAGAATGGAAGATGATGCTTAATGTATGTAGCATTAATAATAAGTTTAATTGTAAAGGTGTAGAAATGAATAGAGTTTAGAGTAACACATTATAATGAGTATAACTAATACTGCTGATTTATACATGTGATTATGGCTGAAAGGGGTAGTCTGTGGAAATAAATGTTAATTGAAAGGAAACTAGAGAATAATCTAAGGAATGTATAACATAGTGGTTTCAGTGGTGGATGAAGATTGAGGCTAATAGCATAAATATAAGAAGGCTCTTCTTTTGCAAAGTGCTAAAAATATGGTGATACACAGGAAAATTACAACTAATGTAACTTAAGGACTATAGTTAACAGTAATATTGTAATATTTTGCAGCAATGGCAAGATTTTTTTTTTCAATACTAAGGGACAATAGGATGGTGTAGCCGTTTGGCAGTTGGATGTAATTATGAATTCCAAAAATATATATATTGGATTATGCTTGTAAACTGGTCTGTTAATCTGGGCATGATTAATTTATGATTAGGGCGTTGACTGGACAACGTCAATAGGGTGTTGAGCTCCACCCCTTGGTGGGCGGGGCCTACAAGATAAAAGATATGGCAAAGGACAGTGTTGAAGCAGTTTTTTGATGTTGAAGTCTTGAGCTGGAGCCCGGGGGAGTAAGAGAGCTTGGTCATGAGGAAGGAGGGAAGGCCCCGGGATAAAGATGAGCCATTCGCCTGAGAGTTCACAGCTGGCCTTGTGGAGAGAAACAAAGCCTAGAGAGCCTCATAGTCTAAAGCTGACCTTGTGGAGGAAACAGAGGAGCTAAGGCCAGAGAGAAACATAGTCCGGGGAAGAGAGGAACCCAAGAAGCCTGAACCCTGGCAAATGTTGGCAGCTGTCTTGCTCCAACACATGGCAATGGACTTTGGTGAGGAAAGAAACTTATGCTGTATGGATTGGTAACTGTGGACTTCTACTCCAAATAAATACCCTTTATAAAGACCAACTGATTTTCTGGTATTTTGCATCAGCACCCCTTTGGCTGACTAATACAGATAGTATAATTAACAGTACAAATACAAGAATGTTCTATTATAAGGTGTTATGTATATGGTGATACATGGGAATAATACAACTAATGAAGCTTATGGACTATAGTTAACAGTAATATTGTAATATTTTTGCAGCAATGGCAAAGATGCTATATCAATTCTAAGGGTCAACAGTAGGTTATAAGGGGATATGGGAGTTTTCCTTTTGGAGTAATGAAACGTTCTGAAATGGACTGAGCTTATGCCAGCACAACTCTATAATGAAAATGAGAACAATGGAGTATACACTTTGAATGGATTCTTCAAGGCATGGGGCTGTATACCACAGTGAACCCTGTGGTAGATGATGGATTGTGGTTAAAAGTACAAATATGAGAACATCCTCTCATGAACTATAACAAATATATAATACTAAAATGTAGTGCTAATATTAGGGTAGTTTGTGGGGAAAACCCACCAAATATAAGATTTGGACTATAGTTAGCAGTAATATTTTGATGATGTTCTTTCACCATTTGTAACAATATTCCACAAAAATGCAAGGTGTTGATGGTGGGGTGATATATGGGAATCCTGTATGGTATTCATGATTGTTTTGTAAACTCACCGCTTCTCTAACAAAAAAATAAAGAAAAGAATATACTGTACAGCAAATTCACAAACTCATGAATGTGGACGACTCATTAATTCATATTATCCAACAAGAAGCTGGACGTTGATGTGTCAGTGTGAGAGAAGAAACATCAGACATTGATGAATGCTGTCTATAGACATGTGGATAAATGATCTGCAAAGGAGCAGTGAGGTTAAGGATGGGCTATTGTGTGAGGAGAACCCAAAGATATTTTTGTTAATCCTGCTTTCTCTATCTGCCTCACACCACATCTCTCCTCCTCTCCCATTCATGTAAAGTTCTTAATACTATGATTCTACAGATCACTCTTTTATTGTTAGTCATACTGCCCACACATCATTTGATCCAATTTGAATAAGATTAATTGAATTAAAATTTAGAATATCTGAAAGTGATTTTGTGTTTGTGCATTTTTTCATGAAAGGAAGGTTCATTGTCTGTAGTAAAAGATAGATATCGATACACATATATACATACATCTATATTTATATATGTGTATATTTGTAAAGCATTAAACTGATATAGACAGCTAACAGCAAATTTACAATAAAAATGTGACTTTAAAATGCTGACTGTACATTCAAGTATATATATACACAAATGTATATACATATATAGTATATATATATTTGTATATTTGTGTGCATTTATATAATGCTATGATTCACTTTACTTTTAGACAAAAGGCAAGATGTCCACATCATTTTCATTGGAATTGAGAATTTATTTTGTTTGAATCCATGCCTGAATATCTAATTATATTTTTGGGGGGACTCTGGGGACTTTACAGTTACCTCTCCAAATGAAAATTGATCAAGGTTGAATATAAAAGGAAATAGGGAAAATATTTTAAAAGCATTTGGTTTCAGAATCTTCAAAAGTATACTTTAGCAGGTACTATTTCTAGTTAGATTTTATTGTCTATTTCTTATTGTTTGGTACTATGTAGCTATGTGAGTAGTAATTCACCCAAAAGTTGTAGACTTCTGTGAGGAATATCAGCTGATAAATACCTTTGTAAAATGTAAATGTAACCCTGAATCTGGATACAATTTATTTAGATGGTATTTATTAATTCTATAAGTTTAATACCTACTTTATTTTCATTTCTATTGAATTTGTTTTGTTTTCATTTATTTGAAGATTGAAATATATATTTATTATAGATTGGTCTCAATCAGTATTTAGAGTAATGATACATAAATATTTAAGCATACTTGGTGATTAGAAAATTTTTATGTAAAATAAATTTTTAAAATCAAATAACCTTGTATGCAACTTGTCTTGAATCTGTATCATAACTGAACATGAATTTTTCTACTTTCTGTGAGAGGATTGTGGTGCATGCTTGTATCACTCTGTCTCTTTGGTTTGAAGAGTGAATCTATCATTGTGCCTTACAGATTAGACTATTAACATTATTCATTAAAATCAAAGCTTATTTCATGCATGTATGAGGCAATCATTTTTTGTAATTATTCAGTCATGCCCAAAAGCAAACAGAAATGTGGCTGTTATGATTATATTCACACTGTAAAAACTTAAAAATTGATAGATTAGTTAGTGAAATTTGTCATTATAGGCAAGGAATACATTGAATATTCAGCAGTGGACCTTCAAGTTGATTTCTTTTTCCTTTTTTCATATTTTTCTATCATTGTATGTCTGATTTTGTTAAAAAAATAACAAAATATTTTTCCATAAATATCTATGGAAAACCCATAGAGTCACAAATAATCACGTCTCTTCTTGTTTCTACAGAGCTATCTCATGAATTTTGTCTGTCTTATATAGGAAACGTGAATCATAACTCTTCACCTTGCTTTGCAACCAATATCTAATCTGAATTGCTTTAAAATTTTTAGGTTGTGGGTAGAAAAGTATCTAGACTGCCTGTTATATCCTCTCTGTTAGAAACTGTCACAGGATATTTCCTCACTAATTTGTTCAAATAGGTCAGCTGTGGCTTGTTACCTGACAGCTATGCACCTCTACATAGAAGAGCTATGTCTGACCAAGTTATGAGAGAAATGATGTTGCAATCACCTCTGATGCCACCTGCATAAAAACAGCCTTAGGCTGTTCTCTTAATACATCCTGTTAACACTTATATATTGGTATCACATGAGATATTGACATTCTTTTGAAAGAAAAAAAATCTACGGAGTTTCATCCATTAAAATCTCATTATAGAAACTACACAGGATATATGTACCTAGGGCTACCCTTAGGCAAAATCCTGAAGTTGGCGCTTTTTCTGGGTCCTGTGCAGCCTTTTGCTCTTATTGTCTGTCAAAATAATTACATACAAGGTACAAAAAGAAAAGGGCTCAAGGTTGTACCTGTCTTAGTAATACTGGTACTTTTATAAAAGACTATTGTACAGCAAACACATTTTATGACTTTTTATGCATTTCAGTGAATGGTGTCAGCATCACCCACTCAGTTGTCCAAGAAAACAAATGGACATTCTTGACCTTCAGTCCCATTGTCACCATCAGATCCAATTGTTAATTAAGGCCCTGTTGGATTGCCATCCTAAGGAGGCCTTACATTCCTCTTTTTCTTCTTCACATTATTGCCAGTGCTTTAGTCTAGGTGGCCACAGTATCTCAAGGAACTTCTGCAATAAGACCAGGTACTAGTTAGCTAAAGGGGTGCTGATGCAAAATACCAGAAATCAGTTGGTTTTTATAAAGGATATTTATTTGGGTAGAACCTTACAGTCGAGAGGGCATAAAGAGTAAATTACTTCCCTCACCAAAGTCTGTTGCTATGTATTGGAACAAGATGGTTGCTGGACTCTGCCAAGGTTCAGCCTTCCTCTTCAAGCTCCGTGGTCCCAGCTTCTTCTGGTCTCAGCTGTAGGCTGGTATAAGGCTCATCTCTCTCCCCAGGGCTCATTTCTTCCCAGCTGCTCTGGTATCTCCACAAGTTCAGCTGTAGACTGTCGGGCTCTCTCTTCCCAGAGCCTCTGCTGTGTCTATGGAGCCGTTTCTATTCCTTTGTGTTCTCCTGTGTGTTTACTTCCCCAGACTCCAGCTCAAAACTCCAACTAACTCCTCTGCCATGTAGTTTTCTCTGTTGGTCCCCAGCCACCGAGGGGACGGGGGCTCAGCATCCTATTGACGTGGAATGAAAGCCTTAATCATTATTTAATCAAGTAGAAGTGAACCTCTGAATTTAATACAATCTAATACACCCAGAGGAACAGACCAGTTTACAAACATAATCCAATATCTATTTTTGGAATTCATAAACAATGCCAAACTGCTATAGACCTTAACCTATCTCTGCCTCCAGTCCATCTTATATATCTTCTATGCCAGTCCATCATCTACAGTTACTTCGTAACTGTGCCTCAAAAGTTTTTTCTTCCATAAATTTCCATGATTCAGTTTCCTTCACTGACAAATTGATTTCTAAGGCCAATGTATTTATACAATCACGGATACAATATATTTGGTATTTTTCTTTCCACATTGTTTTGTTTTTTAAGGAAATACTATTTAGGTGATTTAAAAAAAACCAAACAGCTTTATTAAGATATAATTCATATAGCCTACAATTCACCTATTTTAAATGTACAATCCAATGGTTTATACTATATTCACAGATATGTATAACCATCACCACAGTCAATTTTAGAACATTTTCATCACCTCAAAGAGAAATCTCATATCCTTTAGCTATCATCTATCTATATGTTACCATTCCCTTCCCCCAGTCCTAAGCAAACACTAATTTGCTTTCTGTCTCTAAAGATTTCTTTATTCTGGATTTCCTTATGAATGGCATCATATGAGATATGGTCTTTCATGTCTGGTTTCTTTCACTTAGCATAATGTTTCTAAGGTTCATCCATGTTAGCATGAATCAATACTTTATTCCTTTTATGGTAGAATAATAGTCCATTCTATGGATATATACCATGTTTTGTTTATCTATTCATCCCTTAATAGACATTTGGGCTGTTTCCACCTTTTGGCTATTATGTGTAAGACTGTTATAAAAAACCTTATAACAAGTTTCTGTGTGGACATAGACTTTCATTTCTCTTTTATATAGCCAGGGTTTGAATTGCTGGGTCATATGATAATTCTGTTTTGTTATTTTTTTTAAAGATTCTTTTTATTTATTTAGTCCCTCCCCCGCCCCCATTGTTTGTGCTCACTGCTCTGTTTATGCTTTCTGTGTCTGCTTGTCTTCTTTTCTTTAGGAGGCACAGGGAACCAAACCCGGGACCTCCCATGTGGAAAGGAGGAGCCATATCGCTTGAGCTATCTCCTTTCCCTGCTTATTGTGTCTCTCATTGTGTTTCTTCATGTGTCTACTCATTGTGTCATCTCATCACGTCAGCTTGCCGCATCAGCTCGCTGTCTTTCTCATCTTTTTTAGGAGGCACCAGAAACTGAACTTGGGGCTTCCCATGTGGTAGGTGGGCCCCCAACTGCTTGAGCCACATCCACTTCCCTGATAATTCTGTTTAGTTGTTTGAGGAACTGCTACTCTGTTTTCAAAAGATGCTGCACTATTTTACATTTCCACCAACAATATACGAGAGCTCTGATTCTTCTTGCAGTGAGTTTTGTCAAATAGTTTTCTGTGCCCATTGAGATGATGATGTGATTTTTGTCTCTGATTGTTTGATATGATGTATTACATTATTTGATGTTAAGATGTTAAACTAATCTTACATCCCTGGGATAAATCCCACTTAGGAATTTAGATGTTATTAGATTTGGTTTGCTAGGATTTGTTGAAAATTTTTGTGTTGACATTTATAAGAGATATTGGCCTGTAGTTTTCTTTTGATAACATTGTCTGGTGGTGTCAGGGTAGTACAGGCCTCATAAAATATTTGTTACAATTAAGCAGTGAAGCAAACTAGGCCTGACCTTTTCTTCATGGAGCAAAATTTTGTGTGTGTGTGTGCTGATTCAATTTCTTCATTTGTTATAGGTCTATTCAGAATATCTGCTTCTTCTTGAATCAGTTTTATTGATTTGAGCCTTTCTAGTAATTTGTCCATTTCATCTAAATTATCCAATTTTTTGGAATACATTTGTTCAGAATATTCCTTTAAAATCATTTTTTTTTATTTCTATAAAGGATTTCCATAATGTTAGGAGTTATATCACCTCTTTCAGTTCTGATTCCTGTAATTTGAGTCTTCTCTCTCTCTCTCTCTCTTTTTTTTTTAGTCAGTCTAGATAAAGATTTGTCAATTTTGTTGATCTTTTCAAAGAACCAGCTTTTGGTTTCACAATTTTCTCTATTGCTTTTCTATTATTTATTTCATTAATTTCTCCTCTAATATTTATTTCCTTTCTTCTTCTTGTTTATGTTGAGATTGTTCTTTTTCCAGTTTTTTCCAATGGAATGTTAGACTATTGATTTGAGATATTTCTTCTTTCTTTATATAGGCTTTCAAAAATTTATTTTCTCATACAGGACTACATTAGCTGCATTCCATGAGTTCTGGTTTGTTGTGTCTTCATTTTTATTCATCTCAAAGTATTTTCTTATTTCTCTTTTTATTTATCCTTTGACCTATTGGTTATTTCTGAGTGCTGTTTCATTTTCTCATATTTGTGAATTTCCCCAATTATTCCATTTTTTATTTCTAGCTTCATTCAATTATAGTGATAGAATATACTTGGTATTATTTATATTCTTTTAAATTTATTGAGGTTTGCTTTATGACCTAACATATGGTCTGTCCTGTAAAATGTTCCATGTGCACTTGAGAAGAAGGTATATTCTCTTGACATTGGGTGAAGTATTCTATTAGATGTCTGTTGGGTCTATTTTGTTTATAGTATTGTTCATGTTCTGTTTCCTTATTAATCTTCTAACTGGTTATTCTACAGTTATTGAAAGTGGGAGTTGAAGTCTTCAACTATTATTTTAAATTGTCTATTTCTTTTTTCAATTATGTTGGTTTTTGCTTCATGTTTATGTTAGTGCTTGTTATTAGGTGCATATATGTTCATAATTATTTTATCTTTCTGGAAAAACTGACCCTTTTATCACTCTATCTCTCTTTATCTTTATTATTTTTTTATTTTAAAGTATGTTTTGTCTGATATTAGTGTGGCCACTTCAGCTTTTCTGTGTTTTCTATTTGAATGATACATCATTTTCCATCCTTTTACTTTCAGTTTGTTTGTTTCTTTGAATCTAATATGTGTCTCTTGTACACAACATATATTTGGATCATGTTCTTTATCCAGTCTGGTAATCTTTGCCTTTTCATCAGATTGTTTTATCATTCATTTTTAATGTTATTATTAATATAGCTAGATTTATGTCTCCCATTTTATTTTTTCTTTTCTATATG
>JAQZBX010001083.1:24430-74869 GCA_029593785.1 Cabassous unicinctus | reverse complement strand
GGGAAAGAAAGGTTTTCTCAGCAAATGTTTTTTTTTTTTCATACATCTGGAAACTTTCCTGGAGTTATGTCTTATGCAAACTTACATTAAGAGCTTGGTTTAGGTGGGTTAAGATAATAAAAAACAAGGTTCTCACTGAACTTTCAAAAAATAAGTCCAGTGTATTATCATTTTTTCCCTCATGGGTTGTGCTTTTACTGTCATAGCTAAGGACATTTTGCCTAGCTTTATTCATGCAGATTTTCTTCTGTGTTTTCTTTTAATTTTTAATAGATTTTCCAATGTAATTGTTAGGTTAATGTGTCAACTTGGCCAGGTAATGGTGCCCAATTGTTTGGCCAAGCAAGCACTTAAATAGAGAATTCCCATCTCTACTTAAGAAAACCAGTATCTCCTGTGGAATTCTTCAAGAGACTTCATTGGAGCTCTTGGCTTGCAGCTTGCCCTACAGATTTTGACTCATGTATCCCCACAGTTGCATGACACAACTTTATAAAATTTCATAATATTTACAGATATCTCCTGTCAGTTTTTTTTTCCCTAGAGAACCCTGAGTAATACAGCATGGTATCAGAAATAGTTCATGAGAAACAAAATCATAAAAAAATTTTTCTGAATTTCTTCTGTGGTTTTTGTTACTGGCTCTTTTCTCTGGTTAGATTCAAAGGCAGTAATGACTCTATTCTCCAAAATCAAGAAGACACAAACAGTTCATGGCATGGGTTGACAATATAAATACACAAAATTATCACCATTGGATATTACTATTTCCATGTTTATAAGAGGCAAGGAACTGGGTGAGGGTATTTTAAATACATTAACAGTGTTATGTGGAGTTAAAAGGTACAATGATGTGGGCTTTTCATTCCTAAATATGCTGGGTACAGTTATAAATGAAAGTGATGAGCTGAAGTCTACAAATTTACAACTTAAGTACTGCGTGAATGATGTGAAAATTTCTATGTGTGCCCTGAAAGAAAATCCTGTTTCATGCAGCTGCAGAATAAAAGTCTCTGAAAACCAGACCCAGAATCTCCTTTTGCAAGTAGCAGAGTTAAAACAGAAACTAAACTCTCAACCTTTCCGGGTGTCTGCTGCTAAAATGAGGGCACTGATTGGAAAGGAGTAAAATCTTGAAACATGGGATGGAGAAATATGGGTTGATGATTATGACTGTGGGTACATTGAAACCCTAAATTCTCCAGAGACATTGACAGATAAATTTTCAATAATCTTCCCTGAAAAGACAACCATCCAACCTCTTACCCACCTTGAGGAAAAAGCCACCCAATCTCCAACTAGCTCTGAGGAAATGTTCACCTGACCTCCAGCCTGCCCCAAAGAGTCTGGCATTCAAACATTTCCTAAAGAGATTAATCCTGTTTTAGCAGATGAAATTGCAATGGAATTCCTGAGATAATGTGCTTGCAAGACACTTCTGATGCTTCTCATTACCCACTCCCACCACCCCTGTTTTTTCCAGACCTTTAACTAGACTAAAGTCACAACAAACCCCAAAGATGAAGTACAAAATATGACCCATGAGAAAGTATGTTATACTCCAAAAAAACTGCATTAGTTTTCCAATTTATATAGACAGAAATCAGTGGAACATCTGGGAATGGATTTGAAAGGTGTGTGATAATGGTGGAAGGAATATAAAGTTTGATCAGACTGAATTTATTGATATAGGCCTATTAAACAAATACTGGATTCAATGTTGTAGCATAAGGGATTAGAAGGAGCTTTAAAAGTTTGTTCAGGTGACTGGCTGAAACATAGACCAAAAGATGGCGGACATTGCCTGAGGTAGAGATTCCAGAATTGCCCTGGTATACTGCAGATGAGGGGTTCCATAGGGCTTAAAGAGTTTGGAATACTAGAGGGCATTTATTATGTAAGACCTGACTAGCAAAATAGTTATTCAAAAGCAATACTGACTTCCTGGATGGATTGCAGAAATCACTGCTACCTTCAAGAACTTGAAGGCTGCAGAGGTTTTGATTCTCACCACATCCTCATTCAACTCTCCTATTTGTCATCATCTTTGAGGATGACAGTGGATTATCATAAACTTATCCAGGTGATGAAAGCAATTGCAGCATTGTTCCAGATGTGGTATCACTGCCTGAGTGAATCAATACAACCTGGTACATACTATGCAGTTATTGATTTGGAAAATACAATATTTCTAAATTGCTGTCAGTAAGGGCCACCAGAAACAGTTTACCTTCAGTTGGCAACACCTGCAATATACTTTCACTGTCCTACCTCAGGGGTATATCAAATCTCCAGCTGAATGTAATAAGATTGTCTGCAGGGAATTTGACCATCTCTCTCTCCCAAAAGATATCACACTGGTCTATTTTATTGTTAATATCATGTTTATTGTGCCTAGTGAGTAATAAGTAGAAACTACTCTAGATTTATTGGCAAGGCATTTATGTGTCAGGGAATGGAAGACATATCTAACAAAATTACAGGGGCCATCCATCTTGGTGAAATTTTCAGGTGTCCAGTGGTATGGGAACATGTCAAGATGTCCATTCTAAAGATAAGTTATTGCATCTGTCCCCTCCTATGACTGAAAAAGAGGTACAACACATAGTTGACCTCTTTGGGTTTTGGAGACAACATATTATTTATTTTTGTGTGCTACCCCAGCCCATTTACCAAGTGAAGAGAAAAGCTGCTAGTTTTGAGTGGGTACTAGAACAAAAGGAAGCTTTACAAAAGTCCAGACTGCAGAAGATGCACTTCCACTTGGTCTATATGAGCCAGTAGATCTAATGGTGCTGAAAGTGTCAGTGGTAAATAGAGATGCTGCCTGCTGCCATTGGCAGGATCCTATAGAATAATCACAATGCACACCTTAGGATTTTGGAGTAAAGCTCTTCCATCCTCTGCAGATAACTACTCCCTTTTTGAAAAAAATATTATGATCTGGTACTGGGCCATAGTACATATTGAATGCTTAACCATGAGCCACCAACTTAACATGAAACCTGAGTTGCCTATCATGAGTTGGGTATTGTCTGGCCCACTAAACAATAAATTTTGGTGTGTACAGCAACACTCCATAAAAAAGTGGAAGTGGTATACATGAAATAAGAAATGAGTGGGTCCTGAAGTCACAAGTAAATTACATGAAGAAGTATCCAAATGCAACCATGAACAAAACTCATTATAAAACATTATACAGCATGGTGATCTGTTAGTTCCATTTTGAAAGTCTCCATTGTACTGCTTAGTATAAAATCCATACATGTTTTTCTGGGAATTTGCTTAGGAGTTCATAAACATCTTTGTGTGGTCACTTTATTGAGCCTCACAGTCACCATAATCTCTCTGTTAGAATCTGGTTTAAATTCTGGTATTCCTCCCCATTTTACCTATGAATATTTACAATTCAGCATCCCCAAATATAGCTTCCACATAAGATATGCAGCTGAACTGAGTATGATAGATAGATAGACAAATGTGAATGCACATAATCCATGTTAACTGGTACTTGAACCTTGTAATCCTATATAAAATAGTGTTTCAGAAATATGTTTATGAACTGTGCTTCAGCAAGAATCTCATTCCTTCTGCTACTCTTATTCTCTTTTTTGTATATATGCAAATGATCTGGCAAGTAAATTAGAAATGATCTGATAATGGTATTCAACTTCTTAAAGAGTTGTACTTTTACAGGCAGAATGGCACTTACCCAGGGGAGTTGATTACAATCATTATATTCCCCCTGAGTCCTTGATCTCTGGGGATATAAAGGCACCTGATCTATCCAGAAGATGTGCAGACTTCATCTTGCTTCAGCTGAGGTAATTGATCAGGGCTATCATAAGTTGTGTTATATGAACAGAATTCAAAATCACCAGGCTAAATTCCCAATGTTTGCATTTATGTTGGTATGCTTAAGGATAACACTAATTATGTACAGAAAAGAAAATCTGGAACACTAAAATCTCTACCATAACGGATAGATTACAATAGCAGGTAAATAATGCTATACTTCTGGATTGATGACAAAAGGATCACAGAATTGCTTGATAAACCTCAGGACAAATAATAAAAATGTGGACACCAGTTCTTTACTTTTACTTTCTTTGTTGAGCCATATATAAGTATAAATATTATATGTAGGTGTTTTTATACTTTCTCCTTTAATCTAATATTTTGCATGAAGTGTGTAGTTGATTATTATATTTTTCAAACATTTTATAATCCTACATGTCACAAATATTTAAAGAGCACATAAAACACAATGATGTGTTCATAATGAAATTGTGTGAATCATACCCATCCACGTTGTTTTGTGTAGCTCTAAGTTTATAATATTTCTTTTCATATGACATCCACTGTGTGAAAATGCCACAAAATATTTATTCCTATTAGCATTAATGAATGTTTGAGTTGGTTCTTATTATTTCCTTTTACATTGTCATTCATTCTAAACATTCAAATTAATGTCATTGGAATATATTCATAATCATCCATTTCTGTTTCATAAATAATCTGGGAATTGAATTGTTGTTTTAAAAGTGTGCTTATGTTCAAATTTAAATGACATAGACATAAATTCTTTGCATCAGTAGCATATGAGAGTTCAGTTCATTTCACCTCTGGAAAAAACCTAGCATTGTCATTAATTTTAGCCATTCTGGTGAGGGTATAGTGGTTTGGCATTATGGTTTTCATCTGCAATCCATGATGCATAATTAGGTCTATATTCTAGTAGATACTGTTGGTGACGTTGTCTCATCTATCCACATTCACTGTTCTTTTCCATGCTGTTGGCTTCCCTTTGATGCCTGAGCTGTTATCAAATGTCCCTTTAAGTGTTTTTCACTAAAAATTAAAAACATTTGGCTCATGGTTTTGACACTAAAAGCTGTCCAATATTAAGGCCGTTCTTTCTCTGCCAAATCTGTAGCATTCTGGTGATGACTATCAGCAATTCTTAGAGTTCCTTGGCTTGTTTTTATGCCTCTGGTCACATTGCAAATTCCTCTCCATTCTAATTATTATAACATCTGGGTCCTCTTTATAAGGCCTCTAGTAATACAGCTTAAGACCCACATTCATTCATTTGGTTCTCATCTTAAATAAAAATATTTTATTCAAGAGGTCCTATTAACAATGGGTTTACACCCATAAATATGAAGATTGAGATTAAGAATATGTGTTTGTTGTCATCCATAATTCAACATATTACTTGCCCTTTTACTATTATCCCTAGTAACACTTAGGCTCAGAGTTTTCACTGAAGCAAGGCATAGGTTTGGATTGCTATGGGTGGGATTACTGGGGAGTTAATTAACCTGGGGGAAGACTTCCA
Organism: Cabassous unicinctus; assembly: GCA_029593785.1. NCBI lineage: Eukaryota > Metazoa > Chordata > Mammalia > Cingulata > Chlamyphoridae > Cabassous > Cabassous unicinctus. The sequence goes on along the minus strand of JAQZBX010001083.1, from coordinate 69,528 downwards.
AAAAACCCAATTTGCATCCTGTTTAGATGAGACAATTCAGAGATGTGATCTGAATCTTGTCTTGAAAGTACCCAACAGGAATGAGTTATAGTTGCCCTCATTGGTAACCTTCATATTATAGGACCCAAATTTGGCCTATTTACCATTCCTATCTCAATTCTCCACCCTATGATCAATTTTTCCTTAGATCTGCTCATACATAACTTAATTCTACCCACATCCTAGTCTCAGTGTCTGGCCCTGGATAAACCCAAACTAGTTTATTAACATTTCATATGTTTTAATGATTTGGATTTAATTTTTAAAAAGAATATCTTAACATTTCTTGCCTATATTATTCTATTGGTTTTTTGGTAAATCCTCTATTGATTTGTAAAAGTTTTTTATATATTTTAAATATGAACTTTATATCCATTATGTATTAGAAATATTGTCTCTTTCACTTCTTCATCTCCTTCTCTTTCTCTTGTTTGCATTTCCCCCAATGTTGTTTTTTGTTGAAGAGGTGATTTAATTTTAGTGTAGCACTATTTAGAATATTATCTTTTATATATGATGATATTTGATTAAGAAATAACTCCTAACCAATATAATAATTTCTAAAATTCTCATGAAACTTCACATTCATATTCACAGTCCACTTGGAATTGATATCCTTGTGTAGTGTAAGGAGGGATATCAGGGTGTTTCTCCCTCTAAAATGGGTATACAATTATTTTAGTAAAATTTATTAATAAATTCTGCTACCTCCCTGGGGTGGTCAGTTACATGTGTCAGCTTGCTAGGTTATGGCATCAGGTTGTTTGGTCAAGCAAACACTGTCCTCATGTTTTTCATTTGTAAGGGTATTTCATGGATGGATTTGCACCTATAATCAGTTAATCACATGTATGGCTGATTGCATCTATAATCAACAAGAGCTTGCCCTCAGCAACATGGAGAGAGTCCTCATCCAATCAGTTGAATGTGATAAAAGTCAGAATTGAAGATTTTAGAAGTCAGAAAGAAGAATTTTTGCCTCTCCTTCAGCTTACCAATGTCTCCTGAGGAATTCAAATTTACAATCATCAGTGTCCAGGTGGGCCTTCCCTACAGAACTTCTACTTGCCAATACCAACAATTGTGTGAGACAATGCCTAATATAAATCTAAATATATGTATGCATATGTCTTATCAATTCGATTTCTGTGAAGAACCCTGATTAATACACTCCCCATGGAATTTGTTTCACATTTGTCCTAAGTTAAGTGTGTATGTGCATAACTATTTCTGGACACTCATTTTTCCTAATGTTTTTTCTTTATTTAAATGAAACTTTCTTAATTACTGTAAATGTTTACTACATCCTGATAACCTAACTGTAAACACTACAACTTTACCATTGTCTGTAAGATTGTGTTCAATATTTTTCTCATATTTCGTTAAAATTAGCTTGTAATGATTTATTATTAACAAAGCTGCTAGGAAAGCAGTAATAAAATAGGTTACTTTCCTTCATTTGTGTAAAATGCAATAAAATTATGAAAAATATGTTATAATTCATTTTAACTAGTCTTTTTCTAATTTAACTTTTAATTATCTTAAATTATCATGTATTCTGTAGAGTTTATTAAAATATTTTGGGTTATTTCTAATTAAAGTATCAGAAATTTTAAATTTTGGGGATTATGTAAATAAAAACTACTCTCAAGCAATTTTAATTACTAGTTAGATGCAGAATTTTCCATGTAAATCAGGGCCTTTATTAAAATACTAAAAATTAACACCTTTTGAATAAACATAGCATATATATATATATGTTTACATATATATATAGATGCCTTCTGATATGTTTGTGAGAATAAGATAACATATTTATATACAAATGCTTCCAAATTTATCATGGTTGTATTACAGTAGATATTCTATCATGTGATATAAAGTTAATGTTCCATTTACATTGGATGATAAATATTACTATTTTGAAGTTTTAAGTATAACCATAAAAGCTAAATTATTAATAAAATTTTACTGACTGTAATTGAACTGCACAGCTTTAATGGAGGTCCCATAAATGGCATGTTCTGCCCCAAATGGTAAACTCTCTAGAATACACTTTTCCTAATCCAGTTACATGCTAAACAATGGAATTTTGTTTCTTACTTCAGAGCATTTTGCATACCCTTTTTTCTCAAGCTGCAAACTAAGTGATTACAAAGTGATGTGAGCACAGGCTACAAAAATAAGAAAATCCTGTTCAGATTTGGTTTTGTTTCTGCTGCTGGTGTCATGTACACCACAGCCAAGGTACCATAAAATGCATTCATAAAAAACAAATGTGGGGAGGGACAAGATGACGGCAGAGTATGGCTTTCCAAGAGTCAGCTCATCCTAGAGGGCACTTAGTAATCACCTATATCTATATAAAACAGCTTTTTGGGGATGTCCAGGAAACCAGAAGAGCATCCTGCAACATCCTTTAAAGAAAGGAAGGAGAAGACTGCCCACCTGCAGTGAAGATTCATGAGTAGAGCACTCCACACCACTGATGCTGGTGCTCATCCTCCATTGGCAGCAGAAGCTGCCTGGGGATCTATTCCATGGCTGGAGTTGGAAGCTCCATTTCCCAAAAATGAGGGAGGAAGAGACTGTTGGGCACTGACTTCAACTACTGATTAGTAAATTCAGCTGGTTAAAGTACAGTCCTAAGAAGAGCTAAATTTTAAACTTTTCAATTCAGAAAGAGGCCAGTAGCTGCCATTTAAACTCCACCCCTGGCATGAGGGGAAGCGGGGCTGATTGAAAACCACATTGATGTTAAGCACTGGCTTCTTTCCATCCAGATCAGATTGCAGCCTTAGCATGGGCTCCAGCCCCATCTCCAGCAGGGAGTTAGCTGGGGGAACCTATGGTAGCCTCTCAAGGTAACTGCAGGTGATTTTGGGTGGCACAGACAGGATAGTAGGACAGCTGGGACTCCATTTTTGCCCCTCAATAAGAAAGGGGTGCTGTGTTTTCATGGCCTCTCTGGGCAATTGCAAGTGCTTTAAGCCCACACGGACTGGTTTGTTGAGCACATACAATTCCATCTCTGCCCTATCCATAGGATGGGAGATGGCTGGTGTTTCTTCAGCTTGGCAACTGTGGACAATTACAGTCCACACAGACTGTATATTCAGACAGCTGTAGCATTATTTAACCCTCTCCATAAGATAGGAAAGGGCTGGTGTTTCCTCAGCTTCTCTAAGCAACTGCAGGTGATTCGGGCTTGAAGAGACTGGACTTTTGGGTACCTGTGGCTCTACCCCACCCCCCAATAGGATAGGAAGTGCAGGTGCTACCTCATCCTCTCTTGACTATGGAAGGCACATTCAGAGTGCCTGGACAACTACTGTTGGACACCTGTGGGTCTATCCCCACACCCTAATAGAATAGAAGGGGACTGGTATTTCCTCAGCCTCTCCTAGGCAACTGTAGGTGCTTTTGGACTGCAATTCTGGACTGTTGGGCGCCTATGGCTCCACCCTCACCCCCAAAAAGAATAGGAAGGGTGTTGTGTTTCCCAGCCCCTCTGGGCAACTGCAGGTGATTTTGGCCCACACTGACTGGTTTGTTGGGTGCCTGTGGTTCCATACCCACCTCTTAAAGGGAAGACTGGACAGTACTTCCTCAACTTCTCAGGGCAATTGCAGGCCCTTTTGGCCCATAAGGATTAGATTGTTGGACACTCTGGAAGGTCCATCCCCACTTCTGGCAGGTCAGGAGGGAGACAGTGCTACATCAGTCTACCTGGACAAGAGTGATCAGTTTTGACACACATGACTTAGTTTGCTGCCCACACCTGCAGCTCCATCTCCACTCTGGCAGGAATGAATGGAGCATGAATATTTATCAGCCTCTCTGGGCAACTAAAGATGGTCTTGGCCTGCGCAGCTTGGATGTCTGCACACGGCTGTGACCCAGTCTGAAGAGAAAGGTGAGAGAAGATTTGTCAGTACCTGGGGTAACACAGACAGCTTCAGCCTTTGCTGCTTACAGCACCAACCACACCCTCAGCTCCTATTACACAACTATCAAAGGAGAAAGTCAAGAAAGCCATAAACTAAAGAGAGAAACTTGGCACAGAATAAATACATCTATTAAGACAGATGTCAAAGTACCAAAAAAATCAGAATCCATACCAAGAAACAGGAAGATATGGCCCAGTCAAAGGAACAATATAAGACTCCAGATGACATAAAGGAGTGAGATGATTAATCATAGATGCTCAAACAAATCTTCTTAATAAATTCAAAGAGATGGCTAGAGATTAAGTTTATTAAGAAAAAACTGGATGAGCACAACAAAGAATTTTTAAAGCACATAGAGGAGAATAACAGATTGCATGGGAATGAGAGACAATGAATGAAATTAAAAATACATTGGAGGAGGGATGGGCAAGAAGGCAGCTGAGTAGGGATCCCCAAGAGTTAGCTCACCCAACATGGCAATTAGTAATCACCCAGAGCTATCTAAAACACCTGTTTGGAGGTAATCAGGAGACCAGAAGAGCATCCTGTAAGATCCTTGAAAGAATGGAAAGAGGAGACTGCCCATCTGCTGTGAAATTGCATAAGTAGAGCATTCCACACCACGGAGGCCAGTGTTCATCCTCCACTGATGGCAGACGCCAATTCAGGAACTGTTCCATGGCTGGAGTTTGAACCTTCTTTTCCCAAAATTGGGGGAAAAAGAGATGTTTGGCCACCGACTTTAGCTGACTAAAGTATAATCCTAAGAACAACTAAAGTTTGAGCATGTCCATGTCAGAAAGAGACCATAGCTGCCACTTTAACACAGACTTCCACAGGAGGGGACGCAGGATTGATTGAAAATCACAGTGATGGTAAGAGTCACCTTCTTTCCACCCAAATTGAACTGCAGCCATAGCCTAGATTACAGCCCCACCTCTGGCAGAGAGGAAGGTGGCAGGACAAGCACCCGCCTTTCCAGGTAACTGCAGGTGGTTTCAGCTTACACAGACTAAATAGTCAGATACCTGGAGTCCCATCCCTGCAAATCAATAGGAAAGGAGAGGAACTGTGTTTCCTTGGCCTCTCTGGGCAACTTCAGGTGATTTTGGTCCACACAAGCTGGTTTGTTTAGCACCTTTGATTCCATCACCACCCCTCAACCCCCAGAGGATAGGAGGGGACTGGTGTTTCTTCAGCCTTTCTGGGTAACTTTAGGGGCTTTTAGCCCACACACTGAATAGTCAGCGTCTGTAGATTCATTCCTGCCCTGAAATCGAATACGACAGGAACTGTGTATCCTCAACTCTTCTGGGCATTGGCAGGCACTTTCAGCCTGCACAGATTAGACTAGTTGGTTCTTGTGGATCCACCCCTAACAACCAAAAGGATAGGAGGGCCTGGTGTTCCTTCAGGCTCTCTGGGCAAATTTATACTAGAAGTTCTTGCCAGAATAAAAAAAGGCAAGGTAGAAGTAAAAGTTTCCTTATTTGCAGATTACATGTTTATATTTATAGAAAATCCTGAAAATCTACAAGAATCTTAGAGCTAATCAATTAATTTAGCAAAGTGTCAGGGTACAAGATAAAAAAATATAAAAAAAATAGCAATATTTCTATACACAAGCAAGAAGAAAGCAGGGAAAATTACATTTTCTAGAGCAGCTAAAATATTCAAATATTTAAGAACAAGTCTAATCAAGGATTTAACAGACTTATATGCAGAAAACTAAAACTAATTGCTAAAATAAATCAAAGAACATCCCAAAAAAATGGAATGACATTCTATCATCATTGATTGGAAGACCAAATAGTATCAGAATGTCAATTCTACTTAATGAGATTTACAGATTTAATGCAAAACTGTTAAAAATTCCAACAAACTTCTTTGTCAAAATGGAAAAGCTAATCATGAAATTCATATGGAATGGTAATGTGCCTCAAATAGCCAAAATCCTATTGGAAAATATAAATGAAATTGGAGGACTCACAATTCCCAATCTTAAAGTTATTACAAAGCAACAGTAACTAACACAGTATGATACTGGTACAAATTCATATATATGAAGAGAATCAAATTGAGAACTCAGCTGTAACATTTATGGCCAAATGATTTTGGGACCAAGGGGTAAAGATCACTCATTTTGGAAAGATAATACTCTTCAAAATGTGGTGCTAGAAAAACTGGGTATCCATTTGTTAAAGAATGAAGGAGGAACCCTATATTATACCTTATACAAAAGTCAACTAAAATATATCCAAAATCTAAATATAAGAGACAGAACTATAAAACTTCTAGAAGAAAACATAGGGAAGCATATTCCTTTACTTGTGTTAGACTTTACACCTGCAACACAAGCAAAAAAATGACAAAATAGAGAGATGAGAACACATGAAAAAATTTAAAAAAGTAACTTTTGTGTTTGAAAGGACTTTATCATGTAAATAAAACAACAATCTAAACAATGAGAGGAAATGTTTGGAAATCACATATCTGATAAAAGTTTAATTTTCAGAAGATATAAAGGAACACTTAAACTTAATTCCAAAGAAAAAAAAATTAAAACTGGTCTAAATATTTGAATAGATAACTCAATAAAGAATATAAAAATGACCCCAAAGCAAGTAATAAGATGCTCAACATCTTTAGTCATCGGGTACATGCAAGTCAAAACCACAGAAATACCATTTCACACCCATTAGAATGGCTACTATTAAAAAAAAAAACAGAAAATTATAAGTGAAGATATAGGAAAACTCATTCATTTGTGATGGCAATGTAAAAATGGTGCAGCTGTTGTGGAAAACAGTAGTGACTCAAGAAGTTAAGTTTGGATTACCACATGACTTGTAAAACCCATGTCTACATATATACACAAGAGAATTGAAAGCAGGTTCTTGAACAGATACTTGCACACTAGTGTTCATAGTGAGATTATTCACAATTGCCAAAAGATGGAAGTAACCCAAGTGTTCATCAAGAAATGAATCGTTAATCAAAACGTGAAAATATATACATTCAGTGTACTATTATTTATCCATGTAAATGAAAGAAATTTTGTTACATGACACAACTTGGAAAAACATGAAGACATCATGTCTAGTGTAATAAGCTAGGCAAAAAAGTACATATATTGTATGACCTCACTGATTACAATAAACTCATGGAGACAGAATATAGCATATGATTTACCAAAGGATGTGGTAGGGATGGAGAATAGTGAATCAAGTCTTATCATGAACTAAGTTCTTTTTGGAATCATAGAAATGTTTTGGTAATGGATGGTGGTTTTTGGAATAATATTGTGAACATAATTAAAAGCACTGAAATATATAACTGAATGTAATTAGATTGGGAAATGCTAGGTTGTATATATGGCACTAGAACATTTTTTAAAAATCAGTAGATCTACACTACAAAAACAGTGAGTCCTAAGTTAAACCATGGACTATAGCTAAGAGAACAATTATAAAATTTTGTCTTCATCAGTTTTAACAAATATGCCACACCAATGTGACGTGTTCATAATAGGGTGGTATATGGGATTCTATTATATGAAAGATTTTTCTAATAAAAATAAAAATATAAAAAGTGACTGTGCTGGTTCTTTTCCACATATTTGTGAATTTTCCATTTCTCCCTCTGTTTTTTACTTCTAGTTTAATTCTGTTCAGAGGAGGTATGCGGTATGATTTGAATATTTTTGGATTTATGGAGATGTGTTTTGTGACCTAATATGTAGCATATTCTGTAAAATGATCCATGTACACTAGTGAAGAATGTGTACTCTGTTGCTGTTGAGTGAAGTCTTCACTCAATATGTCTATTAGGACCAGTTGTTATTGAAGTCTATTACTTATTGGTTTTCTGTCTATATGTTCTCTCTATTTCTAAAAGTGGTATATTGAAGTATTCAACAATGTTTATTTTTCCCTTCATATCTGTCAATTTTTACTCCATTTATTTAGGGGTTTTGTCATTAGGAGCGTATATATTTATAATTTTTACATTTCCTTTTTGAATTGAGCCCTTATCAGTATGCAACTGTCATTGTCCCTCATGACTGTATTTAATTTTTTTTATATATTTAAGAAGCTTCAGATTACATAAATGTTATATAAAATATATAAGGGATTCCCAAATGCCCCATCCCTCCTCCCACATTTTCCCACATCAACAACACCCCGCATTAGTGTTTTTGACTTGAAATATACTTTATCTGACATTATTTAAGCTACTCCAGCTCAATTTTGGTTTCTATTTATATGAAGCATTTTGTCCAGCCTTTTATTTTCAACATACTAATGTAGTTGAAGATAAGGTGAGTGTGTTATACATATCATGTTGTTGCATTATTTTTTTTTAAATCCATTTTTTCAAACACTGCCTCTTTACTGCAGAGATTCATCCATTTACATTTACAGTAAATACTGATAATATGGGATTTTATCTGTCACTTTGCTATTTTGACTTTTAAGTCATAACTTTTTTGATGCTCAATTCTACTTTTAATGCTTACTTTTATATTTATTTGATTGTTTGCTTAGTATAATTTGAGTTTTTTTCTCATTTATATCTGTATGTACTTTTCAGATACTTTTTTTTTGGTTACCATGTGGTTAAAATTTAACATCCTAAATCCATAATAATAATAACTGATATTATCCCATTTAAATTAAATAGCTTTCTCATAAACTATTTCTTTATACCTCTCTTCTCTGACCATTATTTTAGTGGCTACAGATTATATATTGGTAAATAATATGACAAGAAACATAGATTTATCATTAATTTTATGCTTTTGCATCCATTGTAGCACTTCTAATAAATAATATATATATATATATATATATTTTAAACAATTTGGTAATATTGATCTTTATCACTACCCATATTGTTTTATTATGGGAGTTTTTCTTCTTTATTCTGCTTTGATCCACTCTCTGGCATCCTTTCCTTTCAGTCTGAAGAAATCCCTTTAGCCCTGCTTGTAGAGAAGTTCTAGTGGTTTTGAACTAGTCCTTCAGCTCTTGATTACCTGGGAATGTCTTAATCTCTCCCTCATTTAAACAAAATCTTGCTCAATATAAATATCTTGGTTGGCAATTGGTTTTTCTTCAGCACCTTAAATAATTTTTTCCTGCTGCCTTCTTGCCTCCAGGGTTTCTGGTGAGAAATAGCTCTTAATTTATTGGCATGAAGATTGTATATAATTCATTGTTATTCACTTTCAGCTTTCAGAACTCTCTCAATGTCCTTGACATTGAATATATTGATTACTATGTGTCTGCATATGGTTATTTGAGTTTATCCTATTTGGTCTTTGTAGGGATTGTTGAATGTATATAGTCATTACTTTTATATTTGTGAAGTTTTCTGCCATTATTTCTTTAATAATCCTTCTACCCCTTTACTCCTTCTTCTCTTTTTGGGATTCCCATGTGTATATTGCAATCATTGATGGTGTCCCACAGGTCTCTTAGTCTTGTTCTTTTTAATTCTTTTTCATCACTGTTTCTTAGCCTGAATAATTTCAATTGTCTTGTATTTAAGTTCACTGATTACTTCTCTTTCTTTTAATTATTTTTATTACTTTATTTTGCGGTCTTCAAATCCAGTGTTTCTGTTTGGTTCCTACTGAGACTCTCAAAGAGATTTTTATATTTCTCACTCATTGTTTTCCTCATATTGTTTAGTTCTTTGTGATTTCCTTTATCATTTTTAGTATACTGAGGATTACTTTTTTTAATGCCTTTGTCCAATAATTCCAGACTCTGCTCATCTTTGCTGATGGTTGTTGAATTTTTATCTATTTCCTGTGAGTGGGCCAGCATTTCTTGTTTCTTTGTTTGCCTTGCAATCTTTTGTTACCCATTGTACATTTTAATATTTTGAAGTGTTAACTCTAGTATTTAGTTACTGAGCTGTCTGATCTTTAATTTGTGTCTGTTTAGTATTATACAGAGATATCCTTTTGGCCAGGATCTAACTAAAACAAATGAACCAAAGCAAACATCACCTTTCAAATTGGCTCAGCTTTGGCTTTTGGTCTCCTTCAGTGCTTAACTCTCCTATCAAGAAGATCTGCATAAGGTGAATAAGAAGGGCAAGGATTTTTCTGTGTTATATGACCCTGCCTGGAACTTTAGAGCCAGTTCCCCTCCTGTCTGTACGCTCCATTGGGATACTAGAAATTCCCTCATCCTCAGTTCACAATGGGTTCAATGTCAGTTCTACTTCTCCTGAAATAGACATTTGCCTCCTTCTACATATGAATGACTCAATGTAGTTTGTCTCTTGCACAACTTTTTCCTACCATACCTCAGCCATCTGTGAACTGCTTCTCTACCCCAGGACAAACCCTGAAGGCAAGACTGAGATAAGTTTCCTGGCTCAGTCTTTCAGATTTCTAGCCAAGAGAGTGACACTAACTTACATGCAAAACAATATGCTCAATGGATTTACACTGCTCACTTTGAAATGGGACAGGGACCCATAGTGAGATTGCAGGTCTCCACCCTGCCTTAGGAGGGAGTGGGGGAAGGCCAGTAAGTGAGCCAAGAGGTTCTCTCATGGCTTTTGAAGTTCTGTTTCTCTTTTTAATTCCCTTAACTTTATTCCAACTACAGAAAATAAAATATACAAAAGACATCTTAACAATTTATGGAAGCATTACTTTAAAAACGTCCTTTCCAGGCACATTTATGTTATATGATCCTAAAGACAAACTAAATTGTTTCTCCAGATGTTAGTAAAATGATCTGTGTTCTGGGCTTCTAGGTTCTAAGATATGTCATATAAAAGAATCTAAAGACATGTTACTGGATTTAATTTAGGTTCCTGACTTATTTTGCAGAAATGAATTTCAGAGCACTTCAGGTGAGTTAGGCCAGCAATTTATTAACGTAGGGAGTGAAGAGAAATGGGAGAAAATAACAGATCATGGGTTCCCAGTAGAGAGTAAGGGACTGAGGAGTGATAAAGAGGGCTGATGTATAGACTACAAATTCCCATGATAGATTATAAATGCCCAGGTTTTCCCTTCATGCAGGGGCGACACGTTGAGAGCAGGGCACATAAGCCACGAGGGCAGAGAGCAGCAGTGGGAACCAGTGGGAGCCACCAGGAGCAGAAGAGCAGGGAGCAGGAGGAGATTTGAACTTTGCACCTGCTTTTTAAACTGTTAATTATTCCACCCCTTTGCTAATGGCATGGGAGGATTCCCAGGTGTTTGCTTTTTTGATTGATTATCCCACCCATCCATCCCCCTGGTGGGGCCAATGATAATGTCCCTGAAGAATATTCGGGGCTTCTCCTGGTTTCTGGGAGAAATCTCATGAGGATCTGCCAGCAGCAATGTTGGGGTATTGATGTCCACATGGACATTTCTCCAGGTTCCAGATCCATCTATTGATTCTCTATATGAAGCTTGCTTCATCCCCTCCTCAAAGAGTTTACACCTTTATTCTTAAAGGGGTGCTGAAGGGAGATGTTAATTCTTCTGTAACTACTTCCTGCTGGTTAGGGACAGTAGGCCTTACCTGACTAGGTGTAAAACTCTCTGGCTAGTCTATCTCAGTTGGAGGAAGATGGATCTGGCACCCTGGGTGAAGCTGGATGAAGTTCCTATATGGCTAACAAGATGTTGATTCTGGAAGAAATTAACTTGGTTAGAATTTTGAGAATATATGATCCCACTAAGAGGATGCTGGACCACAAAAGTAGAAAAGGCCATGTGCCTGTAAAGGCTGCATTTTCCCAAAGTTGGTTGGAAACAGTATTCTTCTTTTTAGTTATTTTATGCTCTTGGTTAGCTCTAGAGACAAGAGATTGCAATAGACAACGAGGTTAGGTATAAATTGCCAATCATAGTTCCTATGGTAGGAGAGGAATGAGAAGAGGCATTGCTCTTTTTAGTTAAGCTACAGGAGATGAAAACAGACAAAGTTTTTTAATGGATATCTGGTTTGCCCTCCCCCTAACAATAGGCATCTGGGCTAGAGTTAGAGAGAACAGTTGGCTTTGACATAAACACTACTTAACTTTGTCTCTTGAAGAGGTATTTCAGGCTGTCCAATGACTGGCACTCATGCATTTCATTAGATGCTTCTGGTGAGCTGGCACTTTTCTGGGTAGGTGGTTTTACTCAGGATTAGTGCACTAAGCTGGAAATTCCTTTAACTTTAATGGCTGTGGGAGTGATCAGAACTACAGAGTAAAGTTCCTACCACTTTGGCTCTAATTGACAGAGGCTTTTTTTCTGTTTTGAACAGAACCTGGTTTCAAGAACCTGGGTGGGGTAAGGTTGCCCATGGACCATCTCAAAGGGACTAAGTTGAAGTGGGTCTTAGCCACCTCATTTGTCATTTCCCTTCTGGTAGGAAATGCTTAGCCATAACAAGATGGCATGTGGCTGAAGTTTATCTGCCAGCTCTCCCCAGGGTATGATCCCTGCATCTGTACAGGGCAGCTTAAGGGGGGAGGATGGTGAAGCTTCCCATTGTTTGAATTATTAATTGCACACAGGGGGCAACTCCTGGTAACTTCTTTGACTGCTTTCATCAGGCCCTGTCTTGCAAAAACTAATTTAGCTAAGCTGGTTAGGGAATCCCTCCCCAGATGAGTGGCTTGGTGAAATCCATGAAGGACTTTTCACAGTACTGCTCCTGGCAGGTATACTTGAGTGTCCTTAGCAAACCACCAATCAGCTTCCAGGGTGAACTCCAGACTAGCTGCCTTGGTTTGTTCATCCAGGGTATACTTAGGAATGTTAAGTACTGGTATAGGTGCTGTAACAAGGGGTAAGAGGGATACCTGGGTTAAGTATGTTCATTAACTACTTAGAAAATGAAGGTTTTTTTAACATGTTCAATGTCCCTCTGCATGTGATCTAGAATAGAAAAGATATCAGTATAATCATCAGGCATATATCTAGAATAGGATATAGGTACAGTACCTAATATTAATGTACTACTCAATGCATAAGTTTTTTCTTTGAGCTATAATTAATAGATTTAAGTTCCAAGTTTGCAATACCTTACATGTTATCTCTCCATGGGAGCAGGCCCTAATGCCAAATGTGTTTAAGTTCTACTCACAGTACTCTGTTGTTCATTGCTCCACTTGGTATGTCCTTCACACAACCAGCATTCTGCAGCACCATTGAACCTAGACAGAAGCTAGGAAAGTAGGTTCCAGTATTCCACTGGCCTAATGCATAGCACCCTTTGGCACTATGAAACATTCCCAGTCTGGAGACAATATCTATCATACATTTGGCTATATGAAGCCATCATTGGCTGCTGCAGGAGTTTGAAACTGCAATGTAGCTTCCATCAACTTCAGGAGTGCAACCAGAGATGTAGTAGTTATCTTTATTGTTTTAGGGGTCAGTGACCAACCTAGCCAATAACTCAAATGGAGAGACAACCTGCAGTGTATTGAAGGCTTGGTTTGAATGAACAAGGAATTTGACAATGCTGACATTGACTGGTTAATTTACGTTAGACTGCAATTAGCAACCAATTGAATTTACTTTATCCATTTATCATAAATGAAGGTATGTTTAGTTTAAGATTTACATTTATCATAGTAGGTTTGGGCTAAATTTACCTAGTTATAATTTCAGTTATCCTTCTGCTGTTTCATAATATAAAAGCATCTATAAATGATCCTAACTCAGTTATAGTTTCCAGTAAGTTTTCACTTTAAATCAAATTGGGTACCTTTATTAATGAAGCCACAACTATTTTACTAGTAAGAACTTTGCTACATTTTCTGTTTTTTTAGCAGTTGAAATAATTCTACTTGTGATTTATACATCAAATATACTCGCCAGGCAATATTGAATTGAAAGACTCATTTTAAGTTTACCTTTCACTGTTATCCAATCTGTAACAGGTGAACCCCAAATCTGATTTCTTAGGCACAAGCAAACTGACAAAGTTAAACAGATTTCAAAGTTTAACACATAGTTAAGCAGATAATAAAACAGAAGAAATAACATTATACCCTTAGCATTTGTAGGAACTCTTTGATCTAATTGGTGGCACATCAGGTTTTTTATTTTCCAGAAGTTTAGTAATCAGTTTGGATCTTGATCTCTATTCACACCTTTTATAGGCACAACTGAGTTTAAACTAATGTAAGTTTGAGGTGTATTTCCTCATTTTTTTTAAGGAGACATGACATGAAGTTTCTGGCTCTCAGATCTATCTATCCTCTTTTATACTGGCCTAACTGGAATTCAGGGTCTTATACCGAGGACCCTCTCAGCTATAATGCAGCTATGTAGAACAGCAGTTAGGCAGAATTTCCTGATTCTTGAGAAGACTCTCCTAATGAGAGTTTACAGGTGGTCTAGAGACCATCCCCATGAGTGAAGAATAAAGAATCACTTTTTAGTCAACTGATCAGGCATCCCAGAGTCCAAGTCTGACTAAAACGTTCACCACTCCAAATTTGGAGCTGATGCTTTGGTTGCAGAATCTGGAAATCCAGAGCCTGGGGCTCACAGGCATCCCTGTGGCCGACCTAGGTCTTGGGAGATGCCTGAAACTCCAAAGTTCAGAAAAAAGCACCTAATTGACTGGTGGAATACAGAGCAGTTGCCCCAAACTGAAGCATGTGAGATAAGTCTCAGAAGATGTTTGGCTGCTGTCTGAATGGATGATCCCAAGGAATTTCTTGGAGGTCATTCAGAATTACTGCTCTGCTTCTCAGCACCCCTGCAGTTCAGGGTCCGAGACTGATTACACTGTTGCCCAAACCGAATCATCTGACATAAGTCTCAGAGATGTTTAGGCTGCTCTCTGAATCAAAGTGCCCAATACTTCTTAGGTCTTGGAGGACATTCAGAGTTATGTCTCTGGTTCCTGCCACCTTGGGAACCAGAGACCCTGCCACCCAGCATTGCCAGAGTTGTTGTAGACTTGGGAGACAGACAGAACAGCTCTCAGGGTTGGTTTTTCAGACTGAAGCTCCAAGCTGAATTGTGCTCCTTCTTCCTATTCTTATAGAGGCCTTAAAAAGCATTCTACCTTTAAGGTTTGGTATTTTCCCAGTTAAATGAGCCATCAAAAGGCCATTAAGTGATTAGAGATCAATTGTTCTAGCAAACAGGACTTGTGGCCCTGAGGCAATTTTCTTCCTGGTTAGCAAATGCATCTTCTGTTTTATACTTTTCAAGACATTCCAAAGCATTTTAACACAAACCTGTAATGAGAAATTCAGTAGTAGGCAGTAGGAAAGTAAAGCAATGTGGGTAATGGTTAATTATGAGAGGCCTCCTGGCCTGTGACACCTTTGGGGAAGGGAACTACGATGGCATCCATCTTGGCCTGGCTTGCTGCCACCTAAGGCAGGTCTGCAAAGGCATGGACTGGTGGAGGGAGCAAGCCCTGAGCTCTGAATCATTGCCCTGCCACTGCTGCCAAGGGGAGAGGGTGGTAGAAGGCAATGGCCTGAGGACAAAGTCACCTGGTTTCTAAAAGGGCTTGAAAAAGCTTTGTAGCACCCAGCACTTGGCTGGGGGACCTCTATCTTGGCAGGTCCCTGCCTTGTACCCCAGCCCTTCCAGCTGGAGTTAGGTCTCACAAGCCTGAACATGTGGCATGGACACAGAGAGTTCCCATGACCTGGCCTCTTCCCTAACAGGAATTCATCCTGTGGGGGCTCATAGGTGAACCCATTTAAAATAAGGCATTAAACAAACTCTAGGTCATTGTTACAATCACCAATAATCTCCTGGGCCTGGCTGACCAAATATGTTACCAAATTTAATCTAAGTTCTTGACTTATGCTGCAGAAATGAATTTCCGAGCACATCAGGTTAGTGAGGCCAGTAATTTAATAAGATAGGGCAGGGAGAGAAATGGGAGAAAATAACAGATCATGGGTCCCCAGTACAGGGTAAGGGATGAAGAGTGATAAAGAGGGCTGAATTATAGACTATGATATCCCATTATAGATTATAAATGCCCAGGTTTTACTTGTATGTTGATCTATGCCAGGGGGACACAGTGAGAGCAGGGCACAGAAGCCACCAGGGCCGAAAGCAGCAGAAGCTGGGAGCAAGAGCAGGAGCAGGAGCAGGAGAGCAGGGAGCAGGGGGGATGTGACCTTTGCACCTGCTTTTAAACCATTAATTATTCCCCCCTCCCCAATAAGTGTAGTCCCAGGTGTTTCCTGGGACCCCAGGAGGAGTCCCAGGTGTTTGCTGTTTTGATTGATTACCCCACCCATCATTCCCCCAGGAGGGCCCAATTATAAGGCCTCTGAAGAATATTTGGGGCTTCTCCTGGCTTCCAGGAGAAATCTTGTGAGGATCTTCCATCAGCCATCTTGAGGTATTGATGTCCACATGGTCCTCTCAGCAGGTTCCAGATCCATCTACTGATTCCCTATTTTACTAGCTGGCTTCACTGTGGCTCAGTATCTATGATTCATTATAGAAACAACTATTGAATAAATATCAAAAACATATTGTTACAAAAATATTAATCCTGGTTCTGATCAAGAAAGTGGAGTGAGCCATTTCAGGTCTCTATCCCCCACAGAAACTTTGAACAACTAACAAGAACTAACAAAAGTACCTTAATAGAGCACTAGAGGAAATTTAATGCATTGCAGGAATGGGATGAGTGCCAAACCAAATACAAAGCATCTAAAACTTTGTAGGATTTCATGACACCTTAGCTGGCCCCTTATTCATCCCTCACTGGCTAGGCATGTAGCTGGCCTAAGCTCCTAGGTTGGATCCCTGGGATTGATTTTGTAGGGAGCTGAGCAAGCTTTGTGCACACATTGGGAGCATATTTGTCTGGATTAGTCTGTCTGGTGATGGCCTGATGGACTCTCCATTTCAGAATTTTCCTGTATTTGAAGCAATTTAGAGAGCTTGCTGCCTACAGAAAACTGTGGGAGAGCAGTAAAATTGTGCTGTATTGGGCAAGGGATTGCTGTCTGTTGGACATAAAATACAGTTTTTGAGATGAGACTGTGAGGAAATGGATTCTGATGAAAAAGTGGACGCATTTAGCCCTGTACTTTCCTAGGGTCACATGCCTATGCCCAAGACAAGATGCTTACTCAGAAAAGAACAAAGCAGCTCCAATTCTTTGACCACAAGCTAATCTTTAGCCCAATTGCATGGATACACTATAAAGGTGTAACTTGCAATGAATAAACTGCAAAGACTAAGAGAAGTTTTTTATTTTATTTTTCTTTTTTTTTTTGAGAATTCCTAGCATTCAAAGAAAGCGCTGTCATAAAAATTGCTGTAGGAGCAGATGCCTCTGTATCTAAATTCCAACAATAACACACTAAAATTTCAAAATGTACAGCTTTCAGCAAAAGGTTACAACACCTAGAAGTAAACAAGCAGTGATAATGCAGGAAAAGGAAAAGATTAAATCATTAGCAACTATCAATGTTGAGTACAAACTTTGGAACATACCAGACAAAGACCTAAGAATGATGCTAAATATGCCAAAATAACTCAAGTAAAGCCTGGAGAAAGAACTAAAGGGAATCAGAAAGAAGATACATGATACCAAAGAGAATTTCACTAGGGAGATGGAAATTATGAACACGAACCTAGGAGAAATGAAGATCATAGTTATAAATGTTAAAAATTTCTTAGAGGAGTTCATCAGCAGATTGAAGCTGTCAGAAGAAATAATCAGAGGCTTAAAAATTATTCTAAGTAGCACAAAGAATTTAAAAAAATGATAAAACAGAACCTGTGGGACATCATCAAGCACAACAATATACAAATATTCTGGATTCCCAGAAGTAGAAGAAAGAGAGAACTGGGCAAAACTGTCAAAGAAACAATGGCTGAAAACTTCCCAATGAAACACATGCAAAATAATCAATAAACTCCAAACAGGATAAATAATAATATACCCACACCACAGCAAATTATAATCAAATATTTGAATGCAAATGACAAAGAGAAGATTCTGGAAGCAACAATAGAGAAGCAATGTGTCACATACAGAGATCCTAAATAAGATAAAATATCAATTTCTCAAAAGAAACCATGGAAGCAAGAAGGCAGTGGGACAAAATATTAAATAGTCTGGGAAGAAAATAATTACCCAGTAAAAATATCATATGTAGCAAAACAATCTTTCAAACCTGAGGGGAAATTTAATGCATTCTAAGATTTTTTTTTAAAGCTATGGGTAGTTCATCACCACTAGTCCTGCCCTCTATATAATGTTAAAGTGACAACTTCAGACTGAAAGGAAAGGACACTAGAAAATAGATCAATGCCACAAGAATCTATAAGTATCTCCAGTAAGGCCAATGACATGGGTAAAACTAAATGCCAGTACTCTTGGGATTTCAGTAAGTCCACTTTTTCTTCCCACATGTTCTAAAATGGCAAATGCTTGCATGTAATGATAACACTGTTGATGAGGACTCATAATGCATAAACATGTAATTTTTGACAAGAACTACATACAGGTGGAGGAAAGAGAGATAAAGGAACTTAACTTGTATATACATTTGTGTTAAATGGTGTCTATGGAAAGGAGATTGTTGTAGACTTAAGATCTTCATTTAAGCCCCATGGTAACTACAAATGAAATATTGGAGAGTATGCAAGCTCACAGAGTAAAACATTTGAGTTTAGGTAGAAAATTTTGTTTGAGGGTTTAGGGTTACATGGAGTTAATGCATTGTGGGTGTGGAGTTTCTGTTTCAGATATGGGAAAGTTTGGGTAATGGAAGGTGGTGAGGGTACCAAAACTGAAAAAAATGAGATTCCAGGATGGTGTGCTTGGCAATGATTGATGTGGGCATGTTTCCATTTTATATATGTTTCCACAACTTAAAAAACTGAATGAGTAACTGAAAGAGAAAATGACAATTAATTTTCATATACAATTCTAGATAGGATCTATTAAGAGAGGAAATGGGGCAAAAAAGGAAAATTTGGGGTCATATGAAAAGTTGTACTATAGCCTGTAAGTTTATATCAATATTACATATCTTGAAATTTAAAACTTCATTTAATGTGATTACATAAGTGAATATCATTTTTGGGAAATGTGAATGGCAGTATTCATTGTTCAAGGAGCATGATGTATACAACCTACACTCAATTCTTCAGAAAATATATGGTAAACAGAGACAAATAAATGCACAGATCAAGGGATTGATAGATTAATGGATATGTAGAATGAAATGCAAATTTAACAAAATGTTAAAATTGGTGGATATGTATATCAGGGGGATGGGGATGTATTTGAAATTCTGTCTATAAAATTTGTATTATTTTTGTTAACTGTCCTGTAAATTTGAAACTATATCTAAATCAAAATTTTGAAAAGTAATTATCTTGGTAAAAGTCTTAATTGTGTTCATTTTCCTCCAATGCCTGAAATATCTTCTTATGTTTTCAATTTTACAGTAGTTGATAACACCATCATATTTGTTTTAAAAAGTAATATGTTACTACCTGAGACATCTGCAAAACTGTTTCCTGGGAAAGCTATATGTGTCCAATTGTATATTCAATTAAAATGCTTAAAATTATAAGGAGTAAATGTCTGGATATCTTCTTGTGGAATTATGTTGTACCAACTCTTTGGTTATATTTAAATTTATATTTATATGTAGATATGCTCTACTATGTATTGTCATGCATATTTGATTATGTAGATCCATTGATCTTTATTCCCCAGGGTCATGATAAAATCCTAATAGTTTTCTCTGTTTCTTTCATTTTGACTTTTTTCTCTACAATTTTATATTTTCTTTTATAGATATCTGAAGCTCAAAATAACATTTTTTGTAATTATTTTAAAAGATGTTTTAGATTACAGAAATGTTATATCAAAAGAATAGGATATAAACCACATTTTGCTTATCCCTTTATCAGTTGATGGGCACTTGAACTGTTTCCATATTTTAGCAATTGTGAATAATTCTGCTATGAATATTGGTGTGCAAATGTGAGCTTGCAACCTTGTGTTCAGCTCTTCTGAATATATTCATAGTTACAGGATTGCTACATGATTCAGCAGTTCTATATTTATTTTCTTCAAGTATTGCCAAACTGTCTTCCACAGATGCTGCACCATTCTACATTCAAGAAGGAGTATTCTAATTTTCCACATCCTCTACAGCACTTGTATTTTGTCTGTTTATTAATAATGGCCATTCTATCTTTGAAATGGTATTCCACACTTTTCATCTGCATTTCCCTAATAACTAGTAATTGATAACACCATCATATTTCTTTTAAAAATTACTAGTAATTTTGAACTTTTTTTTTTCATGAGTATTTTGGCCATTTGTATTTCCTCTTTGGAGAAATGTCTATTCAAGTCCCTTGCCCATTTTTATTTGTGTTGCTTGTCTTTTTATCATTGAGTGGCTTGATGTCTTTATGTATCATGTGCAACGCAACACTATTCAGCTGTAAGAAATGAAATCAGGATGCATATGACAACATGGATAAACCTCAAGGTCTTTATGTTGAGTGAAATAAGCCAGACACAAAAAGAAAAATATTGTATGGTCTCACTAATATGAATTAGATATGATAAGTAAACTCACTGAGATAAACTCTAGAGAACAAGATACTAGGAGATAGAATGTGTGCTGAGAATGGGAACTGATGCATAATATAAGTAAAAATTTTAATAAAGTATATTGTAAAAGTGTGGAAATGAATAAAGTTAATGGCAACATATTAAAGTGAGTATAATTAACACTTCTGATATATAGATGTGGTTGTGGTTGAAGCAGGAGACTGTGGATATAAATGTAAATTGAAAAGAAGTTAGAAAATAATCAAGGGACTATATTGCATACTGATTTGGGTGGTGGATGAAGATTGTTCTTAATAATATAAACAAAATGGTGTCAAGGTAGGTAGGCAGAGTCTGACTCTGTCATAGGAAGGAATGGAGAAAAGGCAAGGAGCTATCTGAAGGGGCTGCTTTGGGTACATATAGAATGGAAAAGTGCTCTGGGTCATCCAGGAGGATACTGGAAAGATAAAGAAGCTAAAGGAAAAACATGAGTTTCTCACCCATGTGGCTGGAAATGGCACATAGACCCTGCCTTCAGGCCAAGTAGCCTTGGTGGGGACCCTGGCTTGCTGCTGCCATTAGAGTGAGAGGAAGTGTTCCCTGGGAGGAAGAGGGAGAAGACAAAGGAAAGGGTACAGGAGTTTTGGAGGAAAAAATGGCTGAAAATTTCCCAACTCTTTTGAAGGTCATTGACATAGATGTCCAGGAAGAACAGTGCACCCCAAAAAGTATAAATCCTAACAGGCTGTCCCCAAGACATATACTTGTCAAATTGTCCAATGCTCAACAAAGATAGAATACTGAAAGCAACAAGAGAGAAGAGCTCCATCACATAAAAGGAAGCTTGGTAAGATTAAATGCTGATTTCTCATCTGAAACAATGGTGGCAAGAAACAGTGGTAAGACATAGTTAAAGCGCTAAAAGGAAAAATCTGTCAGCCAAGAATTCTGTATCCAGCAAAGTTGGCATTAAAATATGAGGGAGAGTTCAAAATATTCACAGATAAACAAAAATTAAGAGAGTTTGTCAATGAGAAACCTGCACTTCAAAAATACTAAAGGGAGTTCTGCACGTTGAAAGGAAAAAACAGGAGAGAGAATTGTAGGACACAGTAAGTATAACTAAAAACATAAAAAGGGAAATAAAAACACCATATGGCATACATAAAGCTAAAGGAAATATGGTTGATATAAGTAATTCCTTAATGGTAATAGCATTGAATGTTAATGGATTAAACTCTCCAAACAACAGGCACAGATTGGCAGAATGGATAAGGAACTATGACTCATCTATATGCTGTCTAGAAGAAACTCACCATAGACACAGGAATGCAAAAAAAGTGAAAGTGAATGGTTGGAAAAGAATTTTACATGCAAACAATAACCAAAAAAGGGTGGGAGTAGCTATACTAATAATGGGCAAAATAGACTGTAAATGCAAAGTTATTGTAAAAGACCAAACAGATTTTATTTAATAATAAAAGGGCTAATTTATCAAGAAGAAAGAACAATCATAAACATTAATGCATCTAACCAGGGCACCTCAAAATACATGAGGCAAACATCAGAAAAACTAAGTGGAGAAATAGATGCTTTTCCAATTATCGTGGGGGATTTTAGAACACCATTATCATCATTAGACAGAACATCTTGACAGAAGATCAATAAAGAAACAGAGACCTTGAATAATACATTAGAGTATCTGGCTTTAATAGACATATACAGAATATTACACTCAAATACATTGGTATATATGTTCCTCTTGAGTGCACAGGTATCAGTCAATAAGTTCAGAAAGATTGAAACTATACAAAGTAATTTCTCTGATCACAATGTAATGAAGCAGAAAATCAACAAGGCACAGAGAACCAGATTAAGCAGAAAGATATGGAAGTAGGAAGTCCATACTTAGAGGATCAATGGGTCAAGGAAGAAATTGCAAGACAAATCAGTACCTTGAAATGAATGAAAATGACAATACAACATATTAAAACCTATGTGATGCAGCAAAAGCAGGGATGAGAGGACAATTCATAGCCATAAATGCCTATATAAAAGGAAGAAAGAGCTAATATCAACAACCTAACTGGAAGAATTTGAAAAAGAACAAACTAATCCCAAAATGAGTAGAAAGAAGGAAATAACAAAGAATAGAGCAGAGCTAAATAAAATTGAAAATAAGAAGGCACTAGAAACAATAAAAAAAAAAGTGGGTTCTTTGAGATTAATAAAATTGACAAATCCTTAGCTAGATTAATAAAATTGACAAAGAAAACAAGAAAGAAGATGCAAATAAATAAAATAAGAAATGAGGAAGAGGATTTCACCACTGACAGCAAAAAAATAAAGATATCATAAGAGGATACTTTGAAAAATTGAAGGCCAACAAGATGGATAACTTAGAGAAAATGAACAAATTCTTAGAAACACACAAGCAGCCTACAATGATGAAAGAAGAAATTGATGATCTCAAGAGACCGATCACAAGTAACGAGATTGAATTAGTCATCAAAAATCTCACAACTAAGAAGAGCCCAGGACCAGATGGCTTCACAGGGGAATTCTATGAAACATTCCAGAAAGAACCTAAACCAATCCTGCTTAAACTCTTTCAAAAAATAGAAGTGGGGGGCACATTTCTTAACTCATTCTATGATACCAGTGTCACCCTAAAGCTAAAACTACACAAAGACGCCACAAGAAAGGAAAGCTATAGTATAGATCAATCTTTCTAGTGAACCTAGATGCTAAAATTCTGAACAAAAGACTTGGTAATCATATTCAGCAACACATCAAATGAGTTATACACCATGACCAAATGGGCTTCATCCATGGTATGCAAGGATGGATCAACATAAGAAAATCAATCAAAGTAATACACCAAATTAACAGATTGAAAGAAAAAATTCACATGGTCATCTCTAAAGAGGCAGAAAAGCATTCAACAAAATATGACACTTTTTCTTATAAAAACATTTCAAAAGTTAGGAACAGAAAGAAACATCTGCAACATGATAAAGTGAATATATGAAAAACCCACAGCTATCATCATATTCAATGATGAAATTCTAAAAGCTTTTCCTCTAAGATATGGAACAAGACACGGATGCCCACTGTCAATGATCTTTTTTTAACATTTTGTTAGGAGTACTTGCTTGAGCACTTAGGTAAGAAAAATATATAAAATGCATCAAAATTGTAATGGAAGAAGTAAAAATTTCAATATTTATAGATGACATGATCTTATACATAGAAAACCCTGAGAAATCTAAAGCAAAGCTTCTAGAGCTGATAAATGAGTTCAATAAAGTGATAGGTTATAAGATCCATATGCAAAAATCAGTAGCATTTCTGTACACCAAAAATGTGCACTCTGAGGAGATGAGAAAATAAGTCCATTTATAATAATAACAAAAAAATCAAATGGCTAGGAATAAATTTAACTAAAGATGTAAAGGACACATATACAGAGAACTACACAGCACTGTCAAAGGAAATCAAAGAGAAGTCTTTCCTACCAAAACTGATTTACAGATTTAATGCAATCCCAATAAACTTACCACAGAATTTTTTTCTGAATTGGAAAAGCTAATTATGAAATTTTTTGGAAGTTCAAGGGGCCATGAATAGCCAAAGACATATTGAAAAAGAAAAATGAAATTTGAGGCACCACTCTACCTGATTTTAAAATATACTGTAAAGCTACAGTGGTCAAAACTGCTGGTATTGGCACAAGTATAGACATACTGACCAATGGAACAGAACTGAGAATTCTGATATAGATCCTCACATATATGGTAAACTTGTATTCAAAAAGGCCACCAAGCCCACTCAGCTGTGAGAGAATGTCCTCTTCTACAAATGGTGCTTGTAGACTGGCTATCCATATCCAAAAGATTGAGAGAGGAACACCATTTCACACTTTATACAAAAAATTAACTCCAGATGGATCAGAGATCTAAATATAAGAGCGAAGACCATAAAGATCTTGGAAAATAATGGAGGGAAGCATCTACAAGATATTGTAGTAGGAAATGATTTCATGAATTTTATACTCAAAACATGAGCAATGAAAGAAAAGACTAGATAATTGGGGCCTCCTTAAAATTAAAAACTTTTTCACCTCAAAAGAGTTTGTCACTAAAATGAAAAGACAGCTGACTCAATGATAGAATATATTTGGCAACCATATATCTGATAGGGGCCTAATAATATCCAGCATATATAAAGAAATCATGCACATTGAAATAAAAAAAAAACACCCCTTTTAAAATTCGGCAAGTGATTCGAATAGACACTTCTCCAAAGAAGAAATACAAATGGTTAAATAGCACATGAAAATATTCTTAACAGCTGTAGCTACAAGGGAAATGCAAATCAAAACTACAATAAGATACCATTTTACACACATTAGATTGGTGTCTATTAAAAAATTAGCGGAGTACAAGTGATGGAGAGGATGTAGAGGAAAGTTTTCCATTACTGGTGGGAATGTAGAATGGTGCAGCCATTGAGGAGGACAGTTTGGCAGTTCCTCAGGAAGCTAACTACAGAACTGCCATATGATCCACCAATCCCACTGCTGGGTATATATCCAGAAGAATTACGAGCAGGGACATGAACAGATATATGCACACCAATTTCACAGCAGCATTAATCACTGTTGCCAAATGTTGGAAACAACTTAAATGTCCATCAACAGATAAATGGATATGCAAACTGTGGCATGTACATACAAAGGAATATTACTCAGCTGTAAGAAGGAATTCAGTTTTAACACATAGGAGAACATGGATTTATCTTGAAGACCTTATGTTGAGTAAAGGAAGCCAGGCACTGAAGGACAAATATTACATGATCTCACTGATATGAATTAAACAAATTGAGCAGATTCACAGACCTAGAGTCTGAAAGATAGGTGCCCTTGAGACAGAAAGGGAGTAAAGGGTTGTGAGTCAATGCCCATATGAGCAAAATCTATGAAAAGGTGGAAGAGTGTAGTTGTGCAGTGGATGGTCATGACAGTGGTGCATTGATGATTTTGGTTTTGGTGGTGCAGGTGTGTGAAAAGGGTAGGGTGAGGGTTTGGGGTTGTACTATCCATGGAATTGTGGTTGGGTCAGAGGAAGGAGCAGGTAAACTCTGGGGATTTGCAGGTCTGTGGTTAAAACTACAAAGTTATGAACGTTCTTTTGGCAAATATGGCAGGGGATGGTTATTAATCGAGGGTAATGGATGTGGGGGTGCATACAGGACAGGGAAGATGAGGGACAAGCTTCCATGGAATATGTAAGTGTTCATATTAAAATTGTGTGTTATATCAGTGATGGGGACCCCCACAATAAGCAAGAAAATATTACACTCCCGTTCTGGGGAGTCCTGCTATGTTCTTAAATAGAGTGCCAAGAGTCTCCCAAGAACATAGGAAGTACCTAATAAAAGAAAAGAGACCAGTATATCAAGCCCTCAATATTATTGCATGTAACTATGAACCTTATTATTTAAAAAGTGAAACATAGTGGTTACCATAGCTCCCAAGGGAAGGAGGAAGGAAGAAGAGAACAGATGCAACATGGGACATTTTTAGTACATAAGATGTTTCTGCATGATGTTGCAATAATGGATACAGGCCATTTTAAATTTCATCAAAATTTATAAAAGTATATGATCCAAAATGTAAACCAAAATGCAAAACATTGACCATGGTTAGTAGCAATGCTTCAATATTTGTACAAAAATATTTTAATAAATTTACCTTCCACATGTAAAATACTATTAATAAGGGAGAGTGGAAAAGGGGGAGGATGTTGGATATATGGGAATCCCATATATTCTGTACATGACTTTTCTGTAACCTAAAGCTTCTTTGAAGATAAAATGAGAAAAAAATAAGACACCGGGGCATTGTATGAAAGAAAATGTCTCTGTACATAAAAGACAACAGATCTTACACTGATGAAAGACAATGTCAAAAATATATTTTTTACTATTTCAAATATTATCAGATTTTTTTGCTATTTTTAATACTATTGTTATTATTTCATCCTCTTATTACCTTTATTTGTTTATTCTGTTGGTTTCATTTTCAAAGTTTTGCATCACAGAAGGCTCACAACTGTGGCAGGGGAGGATCATTGGTGTGGGCTGTCAGTGATGGGGGATGCAAGGGAGGAGGTTCATCTGTGGAGTACGTTCATATTGTCTTCATCACTGATGAACATAACTTTTTATTTCTTAACTATTACTTTATGGTGTCTTCATCAGTAAAATGGATACATATTCTTACCTAGGAAAAAAAATTAGGGAAGATTTTAAGGGGAGATAGGACATGAGCATTCTTTTTAAATCTTCGATAGATGAATGGTATGTCATTGGATATCAGTTATTTATTGCACAAAGGAACACATGTTTCCCTGCTGCTATATCAAAAGCATTTAAAATTGTCCTGAAGTCCTTATTTTCCACATCTTCCCTAAATTAATGTAACAGTCATTTATTCAGGGTCTTTTGATCATTATGTCCAGGGTAAAAAGAACTACCCCACCGCTGTGGCTTAAAGGAAGAAAATTAGAGACTAATTGGTAACAGCAGTCAGGACAAAGTCTCCTTGTGAATAAGTGAATTGGTAAAACCCAGATCATGAGTATCTTTCATCATATATTCACTTTTTGTCCCTTGGTTGGGCAGAAATATTCAGGATTGACAGTAGCTAACTAGGAACTCCTCAAATGGTGAACAGTTAAAAAAGCATGACTGTTCCAGAATCATGGGTCAATACGATTAATCTCCCATAGGGGAGAAATTTAACTAAACAATAACTCTTAAAATGGAGAATAGATGGAGTGAGGCAATTTTTAAGGATTAAATATAGCATTCAGCACTAAGAAGATATCCTATTACTTAAGGAAAACACGTTTCTGACATTAAATACTGCATAAATTTAAGACCATTTGTCTTAGTGACCAAAAATAGCAAAAATATGTCTCTTGGTCATAATGCATGGCCCTTGTGTGCTGGTTATGCAAACTTTGAATTGTAATAGAGTATGCTTGAGGTAGATTTATTTATACTTAACTTTTGAGTGCTCCTCCTTATAATATGATTGTCCTCCAATAGCCTATTGATAGAAAGCTTGACTACATATCAGGCTCACTCAATATAAGTTACAAAGGAAGGAATAATGTGAATTAAAGAACTGTATTATGCTTTGCTTTAATTTGTTTTCTAATTGACTGTTGGTGGGTCATTCTCCATCATCCTGGTTTCTCCAGTAAAGGGCTGTGGCCAAGACAAAATAAACAGGAATCCTGAATAAGTAATTCTGCACTGAACATTGTGAGTTCACTCAAGTGTAAGTTAGGCTAAGCCAATAGATGCAAGGCCACACTGCAATTTAAATTGACTGTAACAATTAAAACATTCATCGTTATAGCTAGAGGTATCCCTTGTCTCAACTTCCTCACCATACTTTCTATTGAAAGATATCTCAAAAGATTTTGATGTGCTTCTTATAAATATGTGTGTGTGTATGTATATATGTATTTGTGCTAAGTTTGAAAGTTTTAGTGTCATTCTATGTTAGTCTGTAATGCTTTTCTGTGCAATTCCTGTCTATATTTTTGGTGACAAATACATTTCCTTCATATGTTATATAATTTTTATGTATCTCTATATCCTTTGAGGAACAGAAATTCCCTACATTATCATAATAAATGTATAAATATTTTTCAATGTGGTTTGCATTTTGTTTCTTGCATGAGAAATACATGAAACACATGACAGATAGCCTGATACCATGAAAATATTATCCATTTATGTCTCTAAACCCATTATAGCTTTAATGTACATACAATGAACTTTATCTATGTCATGTGTGTATAGTGAGAGGTAGGAGTGAAATTTATTTTTATCCTATATGAATATCCATCAGTCCAAGCACCAATAACTGAAAAGTAAATAGGAATCAAAGTATCCCACACATCCTCTACCATATTTTGTGCTTCTAATTGAGGGAAATCTGTAGTTCTGCTCTTTATTCTGCAGCATTGCATACCATAGCCTTAGAAACTGGGTATCATCTAAAGAGGTGAATGAAAATGATAGTTTTTTATGATTGATTTCTTTTTAACTTCAGGAGGTTTGCACTTTCCATATAAGGAATATTTATGAAATAACAATCAATATATATTTAAGTGTATATGACCAAATATAATTCAAGTTTTAAACAAAATGTTATGATTTAAAATTGTATACACTCAGAAAAGCATGTTCTTAAAATTAATTCATTCCTGTGGCTGTGAATCCACTATAAGTAGGACTTTCTGATGAGGTTACTCATCAGTGAAGATGAAAACCACCTGAATCAGGATGGGACTTCATCCTATTACTGGAGTCCTTCATAAGTAGAATGAAATTCAGACAGAGAGAAAAAGCTACAGATGGAGCAGCCAGAAGCCAAATATCAACAGAACCCAGAACCGAAGGAAGAGACCAGGAGATGCCACCATGTGACCGTGAACAAGGAAGGCTGGCAGCCAGCCCTGGAACAACACAATCTTCAGGGCAAAACCATTGTCTTGGTGATGACTAGCTTTGAAATTTCTTTTAGCCTTAAAATTTAAGGGAGTAAATTCATATTATTTAAGTCAACTTATTTCATAGCATGTGCTTGAGCAACCTAGGAAACTAAAACAATTTACCTCAAGAAAGTGAATAAATATTAACAGTATTTAATATTTTGTAAAGTTTGTTGAACAAAACTTTAATATGATAAATGTAATCAGTGTTCCATAGGGTTTTCTGGTATTCTATTATTAATTTGAATGGAAGAATCAATTATTTTTCAAATCACCTTTAGATTCCAATGAGTAATTATAAAAATAGTCTCATTATAAGGTAAACACTTCAGGATACTAGAGGTACCATGTATCTCTCAATTTTCATATTCTTTTCTTTCATCTTACAGATAATCATAATCCTGACTGGAAATGCAATGACCTCAAATGAGTTTCTGCAATTAAATAAAGTCTCATTTTCACTATTATTCAAAGTATCCTATGCTGCTTCTGAGTGGCCCTCTCTTCAGCACTCTTTTCAATATAGGAAAATTGAGTCACCATTCATAAATCACAGTCTGAGCTACATAAAATCCTTTGACCAAGAAAATGTGAGCAAAAGTAATATTTGTGAGTTTAAGAGCAAACATATGTATTTTTTATAAGTTAATTTTAATCTGCCATGAGTACCATGAACATGCCATATATAGGTTTCTCCAATAGCATGTTCTTTGAATGTGGATCATTCAAAGCAAAGTAATCAACACAAAATAGATTGTCAAAAGTGGAAAATAACCATTGTGGATCTCAATACCAACTAAAGTTTTATTTGTTACTTCAAACTAAATTGGTCTTAGCTGGCTAATGTAATAACAAATGATTTTCCAAGCAGTTGTACCAACTTATGCATACAAACAAGCAATATATCCCTATATCCTGGGTTTCACAACCTCACTAGCTATTGGTGCATCCAGATATATTTCTTCCATCTACTGATTTTGTGGCAGTACCGTGTGGTTACACATTTAATTTTCATTCAATATTAATCCTGAAGAATATACTTCTATGTTTAAAATAAGGTATGTGTACTTCCTCCTCTTGATAATAGCTTTCTTAGGTCTTAAAAGTTAATTCTAAGTGGCTTAAGATATACAAAATTCAGTGCCCTTGTGTTGGTTTTATAGAAAGAAACTCTTCACTGCAATGTAGTCAAGTTCACAAATATGTTTCCAATGTGTGTATTTTGTATATTTTCCTCTTTCTCTTCATCCTCCTCTTCTCCCACCTCTTTGTCTATAAAATTTCTTCCAGCTTTAAGCTACTAAAGATATCTATAAAATTATTATAATGTTGGTTTTCTTTTGTTGAAATTTTTAATTTTCTTTTAAGGTCATATATATCTATGCTACATAACTGTGTGTTGTATGAATTCATATATATACATACAACATATAATTTGATGCTATTGTCTCTTTAAATTTAATTTTTTATCTTAAAAATCTTTGGTTACTAATTATTTCATGTTTGATATCATTATTAATATTTGCATGAGATCAAACAAATATATTTGAAATAAAATACTCATTTACCTGTTTTTGTATCTATTTAATCTATGCCAACTTTTACAACAATTAAATTATTGCCATATTTTTACTGAACAATTAATACATGGATATTTGTGATAAAATATTTTTAAATTTTTATTTCTTATACTTTTGAATCTGTATTCACAAATACCTGGTGTTTCCCTGGTAGGTGGTCTCCTCAATTTTGCTATCTAGACTGGGACCATGTTCAGGATTCACAGGGTCAAATGTGATCTATCAATTCTTCTGTGATAGTCAAAAAATTTTGAGGCTCACATCTTCAGATGTTCATTTTTCTGAGTCTTTGGTCCTAGCTGTAATTGTTTGCATTATTAGCATGTTCTGGCTTTAAGTTTATGTTATATATATCAGTGGTACTTAGGATATGTTCTATGAAAGTTGGTAACAAAGCCTTTACCTGTGTACACCACAGTTGGCAAGTCTCATTTCATCTTGTTTGTAATATCTGCTTCAAGTGATCTCTTAGTTCAGATTGCAAATAATCATCTCTTAAAAATCTTCCTACAGCCATGTTCTGCTCCTAGGTATCCCCATTCATGAACTCCATCATCAATAGTCTGTTGTGCAGGGAGATTAACAGTGCTCTAGGCATAATGTTCAATAGATGTTTTAAGTTCTGTAGCAGGGATTTTTTTATTACAAATTCTTGAATACAAATTTTGAAAAGTTTAATTTATACATGATCTGTGTTCTTATGCTTCAATCTCTTCCTGTCATAGCTATTGTTTTATTGTTTGTATATTTTGACTTCTTGACTTAAGTGTTAGTGATCTGTAGATCTCTCTGTCATATGACATACTCATTACCTCAAGAGTTTAATTCACAAATTCTTCTAAAATATTCTACCCACAAAGTTAAAATATTTTGGAAAATATTTAGGATGATTTTGAGCCATGGCAAAGAATGGCATCATACAGAGAAGACTATGGATTTATACCATAATAAGTGCCTACACATTTGGGAGAACTTCATTACAAGGTACTGCCATGTTGGGAAAGAATATTGAATGTTTTGAATTAGAGAATTAAATTCAAATTGCTCTTTTTGTATTCACTTTTCTATAATGTCTGCAACAAGTAAAAAATTGATTAAAATTGAGGCACAACTGCAGAATTAAGGAAACAATAAGGACATAAAAAACAAAGTATAGCTCAAATGGAGAGGACCATGCCTTTGTATCAATACCATAAAGATGCCTATACCTTTGAGAGATCTTCAAAGTACTGTATACTGTTACTCTCTAAGAGAATATTAATTGTTTGGGATAATAGAAACCTGCTGTTTAAAATGATTTCTTTACATCCACTCTCATACAAGTGTCTTGGCTGGAGTAATAAAGTGAATAAAACTGACACACTACTGAAGAATGAAGGAAAGATATGAATATGGTTCTGAGATTTGTGCTAAAGTTGGAGCCTGAGAAGAATTTCCTCTGTCCTTGAAAATGTGACTGTAAAATCTGTGCCAGAGCCCTGGATGGAAAAATTCATGTCATGCTTGATTCCTTCCAGCGTTCTACATGATGAAGTACAAATAATCAGTAGAGTGTGATGTAGCCATAGATGGTATTAGATATATCAGATATTGCTCATACTCTGTGATACACTTTTCCCAAAAATGGAACATAAATCATATCTTCCCAAGATGGACAGAGTTTTATTGGTCTAATTCTTAGAGAATGAGCCAGCATTTTGATTCATAAATTATTTCTTTACCTTTCATTATATCAAAATTTTTGCTTTTTTATATTTGAATCTGTACTTAGAAATATTTCTATATCAGGCAACTAATGCCAATTTATTTTAACCTTCATTCTCCAACTGGTAAAATGACATGTCAGGCTCAGTATTATTTAGTCATTTGATATGGAAGTAATACATGGATATCATGAGCTCATGCTGTCCACAAGTAATAAATCTAGTAAAAGTCTGAAATGTGATCATATTCCTCCTATGCCTAATATTCATATATGTTTAATATTTGGAAAATTGGAGACTTCATCATGCAGCTTTTAAAAATGATTTAATCTACCTTTTTCATCTTCTCAGATGTTCCCTAGGAAAAAAAATCACTGACAATTTTATATTCAATTATCATTCATATGAAGACTGGAAGTTACATTTCTTGACTTTCATTTTCATTAATATGACATTTTTTGCAATATCTTGATTTATATTTCAATTTTATGTAGAATTATTATCCATGGTAGTCTTCTCCAGATATTTGAATATGTATATTGTTTTCCAATATCTAAGAGTTGATAAAAATCTAGTACTGTTCTGTATCGTCATCCTATTTGTTTCTAAATTTTGATATTGAATTTTATGGATTCTGATTTTCTCCATTCATATTTTTGGTTATGTTTTTTAATTTATGTGGCAGCACAAGGTAAGCTACACACATACACATACATATATTCATGCATAACTTCATGCCATTTTCAATTGTTTCTTCAATATTTAGTTTTTTTCTAGCAATTTTATGTATGATTGAAATTTTCATTGAATTTGGCATAAAATTGCATTATCAAGCCTTATTCCAATAATATTTTCATCATTATATCCATGTAATTTTTATCTTCAACATTTAAAATTGTATCTGCTGCTATTTGCTGTTCCTCTGTTTCTTTTCAAACTCTCAAACATTTTATTTTCTTTTTCTTACCTAACTTAATAAAGGTCATTAGTGTGGCCTTGTTTGTCTTATTTCCTATCAAATGCTGCTTCTATCATGTGTATGTTAAGATCAATGATGTTTAAATTAGGAGAAATTCTTTTGGAATGCTACATTTTCTCATAGTGAAAATTTTGCAGTTTTGATAACTGTTAAAATTTCCAATCATGGATGCATATTTAATTGTAACTGCAATATATTCTCCCTCTGTGGATATGATCCCATAATATTTCTCCTTTAAGCTCTATCCTAGATTACTCTATTTACTACTTCAGTCTTTGGTAATGTACATTTTGGTGATAATAAAATGAGGTCATTTTATTATATTGTATATTTTACATCACTAATATTTTACGGAAATTTTAAATGAATGTTAATTTAGTTTTGAGATACCTAATTTCTTTAGGATATCTTCTTCAATCAAACTCTATTTTTTTGAATTATCATTCTTCCACGTCTCTCTATCCTGCTTTTCTAATTTGTAATGTTTACATTATATGCCTTATGTTCTACTACCATGCTAATTGCTTTCCTTCTTTTTTTATTTTTTAATATGGAGCTCTCATAGTGGTTTAATTCATATAGTGTACTAGGGAAAAGTAAACTTTCTACTTATTCATACTTCTGACAATTGGTTCTCTAATCAGATTCTTATTTTCTTGGGTAAGATCTTCTCTGAAATGCATGAATAATTTTGTAAGATTTTTAAAATTCTTTTTTTCAAGTAGAAGATTCCCTTCCTCCTTAGCTATATTTTTTATTTTGTAATATTCTTCCTTCCTTTTCTCTGTTTTGCTTTATCTTCAAGATATTTGCTCTGCAAAATCAGTCATGTATTTGTTTTCTTGTATTTTCCAAAAGGTAACTTTTTTCTTACTCTATTCAGTTAACAATATATCTTGGAGATTATTCTATTCATTTTAGTAAACATTCTATGGAGAACATTCCACAACAAGTCGTAGACAGCTTTCTCAACCTTTTTCACAAATACATGAATGCTATTGAAGAGTTTTCAATAATATAAACAATCGCTATTGGTGGACTTTTGTTTTGTTTCTGACATTTCCTATTACAAATGATGCTGCAATGTAAAGTCAAGTAATTATATAATTTCACACATGTGAGAATGTATTTATAAGCTAACATGCTAAAGAAGATCAATACTAGGGCAGAGAGTAAAGGCATTTATAACTATCTTATATTTTCTCCACAGAAAACTTTTACCTGCCATATATGATTGTCCATTACACTGGAATTTTTAAAAAACATATTATCATTTTGTTTTCTATTTTGCCAACATGATATGTGAAATTTAGTATTAAAATGGTTTTAAATCACACTATTTTTTACCTGTGAGATTAAGCATTTTTTCATATATAATAGCTATCTTTATTTCATGTTCTGAAAACTGTGTAAAGATCTTTTCCCAAAATTTATTGCTTGATGGTATTTTTCTTATTGATTTGTAGGGTTCTTTATATATTGGGAAAATTAGTCCTTTAGCATGTGAGTTGTAATTTATTTTTAGTTTGTCATTTTTCTTTTTATTTCTTTTTTATTACAGAATTTGTGAGTTTACAAAACAATCATGCATACTATACAGGATTCCCATACATCATCCACCAAAAAAAATTGCACTGAGGTGGAACATTTGTTACAAATGATGAAAGAGCATTGGCCATAATATTACAGGTAATTTTTGTCCATAGCTTACATTTGGTGTATTTTTTGGATGGATTGTACAAACCATGGGACCATATAACATAATGAACCCCATTTGGATGATTGACTGTTGTTAACAGTACAAATATGAAAGCAATCTCTTATGAACTATAACAAATATACAATACTAATACATGGTCCTAATAATAGGATTGTTCATTTGAAAAATACAGCAAATATTTACTTTTTAATGCCAATAGTTTTATAAGTTTTCTAGACACTAATTTCCTCTCTTCCTTTTGATTTAGTTCAAACAAGATTCATGTCTGAAGTAATTATTGTTATCCAATTATTCTTCTTCTACTGTCCCTCAATTCATCCTTTATATATATGTATATATAACTATACCCATATCCATATTCATATACATTTGTATATATATAAAATCATTACATTATTCTCAGAGTTTATTGAACTGGTATATTTTTAATTACTTCTTCATTTCCTTGGTTAATAGTTCATGGTCATGCACAGTCATGTAGTTTTCGTTTTATTTGCATGATTATATTCATAAACCCAATGATCCTAAATAGTCTTTCCTTATGTAAGTGGAATGTGCAGTTATTATGTGTTTCTATGATTTGTGGTATTTATAAGAAAATGATATCTGGGACAAGGTCATAAGGAACCAGTGAACTTACAGAATTAATTTGAGGGTGAAGGTGGAACAGCATGTTAATATACTGAAAATGTCTACTAAGAAATGCTGATAAATACCCATGGAAACAAACAAAAACAAAAAACAACTCAGTATTATTTTCTTTTTTCTTCTTTTCCTTTCACTTTCTTTGGGGTAACATCGGGTTATCATTGGATTTGGTGTACATGCCTCATGCTCACGTGGAGGGATGCGGAGTTGCCCTATGATGATTTATCTCTTTAACCTTTATCTCTCTTTGAAGTCATTTCTATTTTTTCCAAAATTTTCAATATCTGACACATATTTGATTTTTTTAAGGTAGGTAAGGGAATAAAGAATTTCTTGAGAAATGAGGGAAAAGAAAAAATGTACGCACCCCAGACAAGGGTGTGGGCATGCTACAGGGTGAGACGTGCCCCCTTATTTTATTTTGAATTGCAGATCTTAAGAATATTATCAGATGTTTTGCCTATTAAACTTAGAATATTCATTATTATTCACTTTCAGCCAGAAAAGTATCTATCCATTATTATAAATCTATAAGCACATACCTGTGTGCACACACACATGCACACACTCCTATATGTGATGGATGGATGGAGGGTTAGGTAGGTAGGTAGGTAGCTAGCTAGCTAGATAGATAGCAGTTGATAGATCCAATAAATATCTATCTCAAGGGTAAAGTACTGCTTTATTGGTTTTATGTACTTATGAATGTTGGGTCTTAACATGGGAATGAAATTAAATTTTATTCTATACCAAATAAATATGTTATTTTTTGTAAATCAATAATACTAAAGATGAAAAAGTTAAAAAATATGGAAATCTGACTCCTATCAATCATTACTACAAAGCACATATCATGTACATATAAACTTTTAATATGTGTATACTAATGATTTCTTGAAATGTATATGTTCCAAATGGAGTATGCTTATTATACCTGTTATTTGTGTTTCTTTATTCAATGGCTATTTTATCAACATTTAAAACATTTCCCTATATTTATTATAAAATAGTGCATGGAGAATTTTTGAAGGTTACTATGGAAATATGTCTCTAAGATTTAAATCTACTTATTTTCATAACACACTTTAGGAATCAACACTATTTTCTCAATTTTCTAATACACCTATCTGCAATATACTTATTGTCTAATTGCATTGTGCATAAGTGTTAAACACATTCAAATCAGAAATTGAGCAGATGACTGCTTTTCAAAAAATGTACTTTACAGCATTTTTGTGGCATTATATATTGTACTTGTTTATAACATAATATTCTTTTTGGTCTTTAAATAGAAGGTTTTTAAAATTATTCCTTGCCTTTAAGGTAATAGGGAAAACATTTAAAAATATTATATATTCAAAAGAGAAAGCTGATTTCCTTATATCATTTTTATTATGTAAAATTCTTATTTTTAATAATTTAATGTCTCATCATGTGAAATTCAGTGTTCATTTAATTGAAAATCACAAAGGATTTTCATAAATATTTGTGGTGGACTTGCCACCTAAAAAGTTTTAATTTATTTCAATTTACATCTTAACATTTCATTCAGAAAAAATATAAAGTTACAGAAAAAATGAAGGAATTATACAGTGAAGAAATAGATACACATTGCTTCAACTGCTATGAGCCTTTGACTTTATTGCTTTATTGCACATCTGTTTATGTATGCATCATTCTTTCCACTCATCCAAATGTTTTTTCATAATTTTCTTTATCTCATAAATTAAATATTAATATACTAATTCAATATATTCATAAGTTTAAAAAAAATATAAAATATATAACTATCAAAAGAAACAAAGTCACCAATATTATTAAAGCTGGCAATTTATTGAAAGAAAAGCTACTTGGGCAGTGAAATCACTAAACAGGAAATTTGGAGAGAGAGTCAAATGGCAAACAGGTTAAGAGAAGCTTATCAAAGCAGTTAGGGGATTCTGAAGGGACAACTTCCAATAATTGTTTGACATTGAATTTCTTCATTAAATCAGATGTTTTGCAAAGCAGGGAACAAATGTAAATTAACTACTATAACATATATGTCTTTTTAAAATAAGCTATCACTACCAGATGGAGACCTTCTTATCATTAAATGTTACTCAAAGTGTAACCTATCAGGAATTCTCTCCTTCTTCTCTGTATTAGTCTTTGGCCATTTTTATTCTGTTTTTTTAAAAAATCATCATTTGTATCCATGTTACAAGTAACTCAACTAACAACTACAGTAACAATAAATCTGCTCTGGTCAGTGGTTATACTTCTTCCACCCCCATTTTGGTTCATTCCTTAATCTTGATAGGGTTGGGACGATGTCTGCTCTGCCTTTTTCAGACTGAGAAGAGATGTAGAGGAATAGAATTGTTTTGCTTGCAGTTGAAGATGCTCAATGTTTTGGACAGGGGCTAGTCCTTATAATTTTGTTGGTTATCAATTGCAGGCCTAATGAAGAGGAGAGCAAGATTTGGCCATATGTCTGCTGGATTTCAGGACATAATCGGCGCATGAACAATCCTAAGTCTTTTCATCTCTGAGAACTACACTTTAGAGGTAAGTTGAAAATTATAGGTTCAGATAGAAGGAGTAGAAGAGTCATGATTAGGGAATTTATAAATGAGTATATCTATGATATATTGGGAAATATATTTACATAAATTCCGAGATAGGTCCCACTGATAGGTTGATAATTTTATGTTATTGTGTTGCTTGCCTATGGTGTCTGGACACACCTAGAGTCCTCAGGAGCACTTTTGTGTGAAGTGTTGTTTACTCTGGCAGTTTGTGAATTCTGACTGTGTTCTGAAAAAGTTTAATCCCGGAATGACTGCTCGACTCACTTTGAAATCTCTTAGACATAACAATTATATTTTACTTAGTATTTCCCTTTTGATTAATGTCTTTTCTCAATGCATTGGTGGTGAATGCTTGATAATAATCACTTGGTACCAGGGAGGTTTATCCATGGAATCATGTCCCACATCAAGGGGAAGGTAGTGAGTTTTTTGGCAGAGCTTGGCTTAGAAAGAGGCCACATATGAGGAACAAGGAAGTTTTCAGGAGGCATCCCTTAGATATTACTTACAATTAAGCTTAATTTCATTATTGCAGGAATAAAGTTTGTAAATGCAAGCCTTATGATTGAGGGCTTGGCATATTGGCCTGTTTTCTTTGATTAGGCAAGGCTTATATAAATCAGAGCTTTTTGCCCTCTTTGATGAGAAAGTAGCAGGATTATTCAAGAGGAAATTTTAATATTTTGTTAGTTACTGTCTGTGCCACTATTTATCCAGGAAACATACCTGTGTCAACAAGGATACTTTTATATCCCATAGACATATCTAGCTATGTAACTTTCAAGATATTCAAAAGACCCTGTGGATGGGAACTCCTGACCATATCCCATCTTCACTTTCTTACCAGCATTATGTTAATTGACAGGTAGAAAATAATTTACATACTTCCCTTGGTTCTTATGTAAAATCTTTCACCTGTACTTTCAGAGAAGCCTCAGAGTGAAACAATATAATGGACAAGAAACTTGCATTGATTTCATGGCATATAGCATTTTTCTAAGAATAAAATTTGCAAAGTTCCCACACCCTCCCTCTCATTTTTGAAACTTAGCATTGGTGTGATAACTTTTTTAAATTGAAGAAAATAGGTTATTATTTTAGCTCTAGTACACATTTTGCTTTAGGTGCATTTTCCCTCATATAACAACCCCCCTATGAACACCCTACAAAAGTGATGTATATTTGTTATAGGTCCTAAAAGAACATTTTTATTATTCTATTATTAACCATAATTCTTGGTGTTTTAGTTTGCTAAATAAAGCTCTTGAGAGCAAAATGCCAGAAATGAGTTGACTTTTATAATGGCATTTATTAGTTTAAAGTCTTATAGTTCTTAGGCTGTGAACATGTCAAAATCAAGGCATCATCATCAGAGATGTTGTCTAACCAAAGTTTGGATCCTGGATACTGGACTTCTGCCATGTGGCAAAGCAAAATGGCAGATCTGCCAGTCTCTCTGCCTTCTCCTCCAGGCTCACCTTCTCTTTCAGATCCTAGTTTCTCTCTGAGCCTAGCCTTTTGGGGGTCTATTTGCTTCTCTTGATGCAAGACACACATAAAATATTAAGACCCATCAGGGTCTTGCAATCTAAGCAGAGGCCCTTAAGTGAAACTATCTAATCAAAAGCAATTGAATCAAAATTTACCTTAACTGAATCTAAATGAAAGTTCCCACATAGAGTAGGTTTACTTACACAGGAATAGATTCACTTAATAATATAATTTTTGGGGTCCCACAATAGACTCAGATAAGAACATATGGCCACCACGGGGTTCTCTGTGTTATACAAGCCATTTTATCCTCCAGTTTTCCTTTTAACAACATAAAAATAACAAATTGGTTTCTTTCAACCACATTCACAGACATACTTCAGTGCTGTTAATTACACTCACACTCTTCCTTGGCTAATATTTATCTTCTAAAAAACTCTGGGCCATATTTCAGAAAGGGGACTGCTCATGGCAATTTCAAATGCAGGTTGCCATTTTAATTTATTTAACAGTTTCTATTTTTCATTCCCTATTATTTCTTTGGGAACTTGGTGAAAACTTTCAAGTCATCAACACTGATCTCCTTTCATGCTTAGCAATTGTAGTAAACTCATTTGTTCTTGTGTTCTAGCTTCCCTCTTTATTTTTGATGATTGTTTCCTTTTCTTGATTACAGTGAAGTTTGTTGAGTGGCCAGTCTATTATATACAAGATTATGGCTATGACCCATTTAATTACTTCAATCTTGAGCCACAAGGGGCAATCTAATTTTAAACCATTTTCCTTTTGTTAACTACCTTGAGAACAACATTTTATCTTGAAGGTGAAAAATAATATGAATAGAATCTTGAAAAAGCTGAAAATATATTGCTTGAATTTTATAACCAAATATATAAATCTAAAATGTGCTATTTGTCATGATATTTCACTAAATAAGGAACCTAGGCTAGGAAATATGTGTGCCCATTGAAATGTTTGGTCCTGATATCATGAAATAGACATTAAATTGGCAGTTAACATATTTCAGTAATTTGTTAATATGAAAGCCACATTTTTCCTTTATATATAAAAGCTGGTACACACTTGTTGGACAATGAAGATAACCAGCACCCATCTGTTTTATAAAAGCATTGATGCTCTCATCTTCAGCCTGAAGGCTTGAAGAACATTGGATATTTTGTTAAAACTTTGAAGGTTGGCAGTATGTTCTTTTTTAATTAGTTTGCGGCTTGATGCAAAAAGGATCCTACGTTAATTATGTAAATTGCATTTAGATGGAGCAAGATAATCGATTCCACATCTTCCTGACCAACAATGGAGAAATGCTTTATTTATTTTTATATATTTATTGCTATAGGAAATAAGCATTCCAGTGATCTGAAGTTAGGATAAGAGTTGATGGAGAAAAATTCTTGAAAGTCTATTCTTTTCTTTCTATTTTTTGAGGGGGTCTTACTAGTATCAACACATTGCTATTTTCCAAAAGAGCGAGATAGTCTGAGTAAACAGAAAACATTTCTCTGTAAGTAACAATCCATGTATATTATTTCTGATTAATATTTTGAATTTCCATTCCAGATGGGATCTGAATATTGATCAAATCATGTTACATTAGTTTCCATGTGCCATTGGAATTTTTGTCATTGAATCAATATCTATTTTTCATGGTTTTCTTTATGTCTATAAACATATAATTATCAGAGTCTTTTTCAATTTCTGTGTCATTGAATATGGGAGTCCCATCTCCATCACCTGAATTTAACCAGATTGATTGGTTATATAACCAGTCTAGAATGTATCACAATTTTGGTCCTGACTTTTTCAGTTTTATACACATGAAAAACAGTTTTAATCACAAAGTTAAAAATGTGAAAAGCTGGCCTAAAGCTTCAAGCAAAATCACCT
The DNA here is from genome assembly GCA_029593785.1 of Cabassous unicinctus. Taxonomy (NCBI): domain Eukaryota; kingdom Metazoa; phylum Chordata; class Mammalia; order Cingulata; family Chlamyphoridae; genus Cabassous; species Cabassous unicinctus. The sequence continues at coordinate 27,811 of JAQZBX010001083.1, read as the reverse complement.
AATGCCAAAAACATTTACTATATTGATCTGTAGAAGGGTTGAGTGATTTGTTCACAGGATGCCATACAATTTGTAATCCAATTTGTAATCCAATTTACCTCTCATATTGGCCCATTGATCAACTTCTACAGGATAGAAAATTATTTCAGGTCCATTTTTTTATCATACAGATATTGGCAAACCAAGAAATCAGTTGGATTTATAATGCTAGAAACACTTTAATGGCTGGAATTAAGGGATGATCTAAGATTAGAGTAATAGCAGTACTTAATAGTAATGTTATTTTAACTCAGGGTTTTATTTTGAAGACTAGAGAAAGGATGGAAAATAGGTTTTTGAAGAGGATAACAGAAGAGTAAGAACAAAATTATAAAAACAGATAAATGTACAAGTGTGTCAATGAAACAAGGGAATTTTGGTGTAATGGCATAAAAAAACAAATTATATCTGGTGCCTCATCATCTTGTCTGGCTTAGTTATAAGTTCCCCTTTTGAGCAGCCACCCCAGTTATCCCTTCCCTGGACATAATCACAGCTAGCATTGCATGCACCTCCATAGGTATGGATTATATCAGACAACCTCAGATTCTATGAGAAGCCCCTGCTACTTCTCAATTGTCCCCTTGCCACTTCTGCTATCTCCTGCTGCTTAATTTATTAGCAAGGCATTTATCTGCATATTGCTTGGATCATAAAAACTGCTTGCAGCTTCTCAAAATGGTGTTTGCCTCATCTGTTTTTTGCAACCTATAGTTTGATACTACCAACTGCCAAGATACATGGGAAAGCCCTCTCCTTCCCTTCTGGATCAGGTTGAAGGCAAGAGCCCACCATATGCTCATTGAGCCCCTCCCATGACCCTTGTAGAAACCCAGATTAGATAAGGCAAGGCCCCTCCACCACCCTCATTTTCTGAGCTCTGCCTCCAGGACCTTTCATCTTACAAACCTGTCATTTCATGTGTTTGCACTTCATCCCCCAGAGAACTTCCACATAATGTCAGAAACACTTGGGACAATAGATACTTGTCCCATGCTCTTGAGTGGAATCTGTCCACATCAAATGGAATCAATGGCTTCTGGGTTAATTTGGTAAATTTTAATTGTGGGTCATTTCATAAAACTACCTTGGAAGCAGTATCAGTTTTAGCTGGGAGTAATGTACTCAAGTCACAATTCCTTCTAATATGAGAGCTATATGTGAAGTTATCAAACCTAATAAGGCTCTTTTAAGCTAAGCTAAACATGGTTTTTTCTCTGTCTTTCCCATAATATGAAGTCATCAGGTTGTGGGTGCTGGCAAGTTGTCTTTAGGTGATGGGGGTTGATAAAAGCTTCTGTAACCTGTTGAAAATATTCCTTAAATATTCCATTAATTTCTTAGGGTACTGGAAAAATCTCCCATCACTAACATTGAATCCCTTCTAGTGAACTGTCCCAAGTGCTTGGGCCACCATATAATGATCTCATTTTGGGACAAAAGGTATTTGATTGTGTAGATCTCAGAGCCATGAATACTAAGATGATTATTTTTGGCTAAAACAGACCAAGTGAGTCAGTCAGATAACTTAGGTAACTTTAATTTAAATACCCCAAGGATTTATTCCACCTGACCAGAGAATGAGGATGGCATGGACAATGGAGGTATTGCTGAAGGGAATCACTCAACACCTTATTTTACAATCTTTCAAGTGAAGTGATTTCCAAGGTTGCTTGAGAATTCAAAGGGTGCTCCACACATTGGATAAACATTTTCTAGTACCTCTTTCCCTACATTTGTAGCATTCTTTTTTGACAAGGAAATGCCTCAACCCATTCAGAGAACATGTAAACCAAGAGACATATATAACTATAGCTTATTGAAAATGTAGGTTGGTAAAAGTCCTTCTGCCAATGTTCAAATGGTCCAGAAGGGAAGAGGCAAAGCTTTCAGGGATACATACATTAATGATTTTCCCTGGATTATATGGCTGTCATGTATAATTTTGATTATTTTTTTTAACTGCCTTATCAAAGACTGCTTGCCAGTATGATGTTGTCACCATTTTCATTTCTTTTATATTCCACAATGGATAATTTCATGGAGTACTCACATGTAGTTTCTTTTACAGACTCAGGAGCAACAAGGACACCATTCGTTTCTTCCCAAAGTCTTCTCCCAAAATTGATTTTATAATCTTTTGAGACTATTTCTCTTTTTCAAAGTTAGAAGCATTTTGCTGACTGCTGGCTAATTCATTTGGAGTGGGCTTATGAGAGCAGATACATGAAAAAAATCTTGATGTCCCTACAATTTGTTGAGTTGGTAGTTTGTTTTTCTTATATTCTTTCTCACATCTATTAGTGTGAGCCAGGATTTGTACCACAGCAATTTTTCTTTTTTAAAAAAACATTTTAAGTGATTACAATGCTTCTATTAGTTCAGATACTTACCATTTTTATTTGGTGCCTAATGACTTCAGAAATCTCCATTGTTTATATAAAATTTCAAAATCATGAATTACTCCAAATGCATATCTACTGTAAGTATAAATATTAAAATATTTTACTTTAGTTAAATGGCCACCTCTACTTACATGCTTTACCTCAGTTTTCTAGGTTATGGGGAAGCCAGGAGCTTGTTGACCTTTTATTGCTTCTACTATAATGGTTACCTCATAGATTGCTTGATATTTTTCTGTTTCTATTTTTAAGATAATGTATATCTACAAATAAGATTAAGTCTAGGTTAATCAAAAAAATTTTTTTTTTGCAAGTCTGGACCTAGTGGTTATAACAGAGAAACTACAATCTCATAATCTTGAGGCAAACCTTCTTCAGGCAGGGGATTATAGTATTGGATTTAAAGTATTACTTTGGAGGATTTAGATATTTGAAGGAGAGAACAATAGGATTTCATAAAAGGTCAGCCTTTGAGTTCACACATGCTGAATTTTTCCTGAGATTAGAAAATGGCAGGGTGTGGCTCCTTTAACCACAAAGTGGGACATTGGACCAAATCAGCTGACACCTCTACTAATTTGACAGCAGCAGCTACTGCCTTTAGGGACCTGGGTATGTTCTAGCCACTGCATCCAATTGCAGTCTGGAATTGGCTAAAGGTCTCTGATGACTCCCATATCTTCCAGTGAAGATCCTTAATGTTTGATTTTGATTTTGATAAACTTACCACAAAATGATTAATTGTAATTGGATGTAAGTTTTAAGTTGGAGGGGTGGAGACTATGAATTCTATTTGAAGGTGTTTAAAGAAACCTGTGGGCATATATTTGACCCTTTCTTGCACTTTAAGTTTCACAAGGGTTGTGAAATTGAAATAAGGAACAAGGTTTATATAGTAACCTTACTTCTCATTTAAAGTTCTTTTTTTTTTTTTTTTTTT